>JBAIZL010000001.1:80493872-80513872 GCA_036971475.1 Prosapia bicincta | reverse complement strand
GAGTCGCCCACTGATAGTAGATCTATTAACTGTTGGGAGGAGAGGGATTCTATCCACTTAAGGGAGGGGGTAAATTGATTTTATCCCATTACCGTGCTATAATGTTACTCTGGATGAACATCTTGGAGTTAAAACAAACATGACATCGAGTGGGCTGAGTCGCCCACTGATGGTAGATCTATTAACTGTTGGGAGGAGAGGGATTCTATCCACTTAAGGGAGGCGGTAAATTGATTTTACCCCATTACCGTGCTATAAAGTTACTCTGGATGACCATCTTAGAGTTAAAACAAACATGACATCGAGTTGGCTGAGTCGCCCACTGATAGTAGATCTATTAACTGTTGGGAGGAGAGGGATTCTATCCACTTAAGGGAGGGGGTAAATTGATTTTACCCCATTACCGTGCTATAAAGTTACTCTGGATGAACATCTTGGAGTTAAAACAAATATGACATCGAGTGGGCTGAGTCGCCCACTGATAGTAGATCTATTAACTGTTGGGAGGAGAGGGATTCTATCCACTTAAGGGAGGGGGTAAATTGATTTTATCCCATTACCGTGCTATAATGTTACTCTGGATGAACATCTTGGAGTTAAAACAAACATGACATCGAGTGGGCTGAGTCGCCCACTGATAGTAGATCTATTAAATGTTGGGAGGAGAGGGATTCTATCCACTTAAGGGAGGGGGTAAATTGATTTTACCCCATTACCGTGCTATAAAGTTACTCTGGATGAACATCTTGGAGTTAAAACAAACATGACATCGAGTGGGCTGAGTCGCCCACTGATAGTAGATCTATTAAATGTTGGGAGGAGAGGGATTCTATCCACTTAAGGGAGGGGGTAAATTGATTTTATCCCATTACCGTGCTATAATGTTACTCTGGATGAACATCTTGGAGTTAAAACAAACATGACATCGAGTGGGCTGAGTCGCCCACTGATAGTAGATCTATTAAGTGTTGGGAGGAGAGGGATTCTATCCACTTAAGGGAGGGGGTAAATTGATTTTACCCCATTACCGTGCTATAAAGTTACTCTGGATGAACATCTTAGAATTAAAACAAACATGACATCGAGTGGGCTGAGTCGCCCACTGATAGTAGATCTATTAACTGTTTGGAGGAGAAGGATTCTATCCACTTAAGGGAGGGGGTAAATTGATTTTACCCCATTACCGTGCTATAAAGTTACTCTGGATGAACATCTTAGAATTAAAACAAACATGACATCGAGTGGGCTGAGTCGCCCACTGATAGTAGATCTATTAACTGTTGGGAGGAGAGGGATTCTATCCACTTAAGGGAGGGGGTAAATTGATTTTACCCCATTACCGTGCTATAAAGTTACTCTGGATGAACATCTTAGAATTAAAACAAACATGACATCGAGTGGGCTGAGTCGCCCACTGATAGTAGATCTAATAACTGTTTGGAGGAGAAGGATTCTATCCACTTAAGGGAGGGGGTAAATTGATTTTACCCCATTACCGTGCTATAAAGTTACTCTGGATGAACATCTTGGAGTTAAAACAAACATGACATCGAGTGGGCTGAGTCGCCCACTGATAGTAGATCTATTAACTGTTGGGAGGAGAGGGATTCTATCCACTTAAGGGAGGGGGTAAATTGATTTTACCCCATTACCGTGCTATAAAGTTACTCTGGATGAACATCTTAGAATTAAAACAAATATGACATCGAGTGGGCGGAGTCGCCCACTGATAGTAGATCTATTAACTGTTGGGAGGAGAGGGATTCTATCCACTTAAGGGAGGGGGTAAATTGATTTTACCCCATTACCGTGCTATAAAGTTACTCTGGATGAACATCTTAGAATTAAAACAAACATGACATCGAGTGGGCTGAGTCGCCCACTGATAGTAGATCTATTAACTGTTTGGAGGAGAAGGATTCTATCCACTTAAGGGAGGGGGTAAATTGATTTTACCCCATTACCGTGCTATAAAGTTACTCTGGATGAACATCTTAGAATTAAAACAAACATGACATCGAGTGGGCTGAGTCGCCCACTGATAGTAGATCTATTAACTGTTTGGAGGAGAAGGATTCTATCCACTTAAGGGAGGGGGTAAATTGATTTTACCCCATTACCGTGCTATAAAGTTACTCTGGATGACCATCTTGGAGTTAAAACAAATATGACATCGAGTGGGCTGAGTCGCCCACTGATAGTAGATCTATTAACTGTTGGGTGGAGAGGGATTCAATCCACTTAAGGGAGGGGGTAAATTGATTTTACCCCATTACCGTGCTATAAAGTTACTCTGGATGAACATCTTGGAGTTAAAACAAACATGACATCGAGTGGGCTGAGTCGCCCACTGATAGTAGATCTATTAACTGTTGGGAGGAGAGGGATTCTATCCACTTAAGGGAGGGGGTAAATTGATTTTACCCCATTACCGTGCTTTAAAGTTACTCTGGATGAACATCTTGGAGTTAAAACAAATATGACATCGAGTGGGCTGAGTCGCCCACTGATAGTAGATCTATTAACTGTTGGGAGGAGAGGGATTCTATCCACTTAAGGGAGGGGGTAAATTGATTTTACCCCATTACCGTGCTTTAAAGTTACTCTGGATGAACATCTTGGAGTTAAAACAAACATGACATCGAGTGGGCTGAGTCGCCCACTGATAGTAGATCTATTAACTGTTGGGAGGAGAGGGATTCTATCCACTTAAGGGAGGGGGTAAATTGATTTTATCCCATTACCGTGCTATAATGTTACTCTGGATGAACATCTTGGAGTTAAAACAAACATGACATCGAGTGGGCTGAGTCGCCCACTGATGGTAGATCTATTAACTGTTGGGAGGAGAGGGATTCTATCCACTTAAGGGAGGGGGTAAATTGATTTTACCCCATTACCGTGCTTTAAAGTTACTCTGGATGAACATCTTTTAGTTAAAACAAACATGACATCGAGTGGGCTGAGTCGCCCACTGATAGTAGATCTATTAACTGTTGGGAGGAGAGGGATTCTATCCACTTAAGGGAGGGGGTAAATTGATTTTATCCCATTACCGTGCTTTAAAGTTACTCTGGATGAACATCTTGGAGTTAAAACAAACATGACATCGAGTGGGCTGAGTCGCCCACTGATAGTAGATCTATTAACTGTTGGGAGGAGAGGGATTCTATCCACTTAAGGGAGGGGGTAAATTGATTTTATCCCATTACCGTGCTTTAAAGTTACTCTGGATGAACATCTTGGAGTTAAAACAAACATGACATCGAGTGGGCTGAGTCGCCCACTGATAGTAGATCTATTAACTGTTGGGAGGAGAGGGATTCTATCCACTTAAGGGAGGGGGTAAATTGATTTTATCCCATTACCGTGCTATAATGTTACTCTGGATGAACATCTTGGAGTTAAAACAAACATGACATCGATTGGGCTGAGTCGCCCACTGATGGTAGATCTATTAACTGTTGGGAGGAGAGGGATTCTATCCACTTAAGGGAGGGGGTAAATTGATTTTATCCCATTACCGTGCTATAATGTTACTCTGGATGAACATCTTGGAGTTAAAACAAACATGACATCGAGTGGGCTGAGTCGCCCACTGATAGTAGATCTATTAACTGTTGGGAGGAGAGGGATTCTATCCACTTAAGGGAGGGGGTAAATTGATTTTACCCCATTACCGTGCTATAAAGTTACTCTGGATGAACATCTTAGAATTAAAACAAACATGACATCGAGTGGGCTGAGTCGCCCACTGATAGTAGATCTATTAACTGTTTGGAGGAGAAGGATTCTATCCACTTAAGGGAGGGGGTAAATTGATTTTACCCCATTACCGTGCTATAAAGTTACTCTGGATGACCATCTTGGAGTTAAAACAAATATGACATCGAGTGGGCTGAGTCGCCCACTGATAGTAGATCTATTAACTGTTGGGTGGAGAGGGATTCAATCCACTTAAGGGAGGGGGTAAATTGATTTTACCCCATTACCGTGATATAAAGTTACTCTGGATGACCATCTTGGAGTTAAAACAAATATGACATCGAGTGGGCTGAGTCGCCCACTGATAGTAGATCTATTAAATGTTGGGAGGAGAGGGATTCTATCCACTTAAGGGAGGGGGTAAATTGATTTTACCCCATTACCGTGCTATAAAGTTACTCTGGATGACCATCTTAGAATTAAAACAAATATGACATCGAGTGGGCTGAGTCGCCCACTGATAGTAGATCTATTAACTGTTGGGTGGAGAGGGATTCTATCCACTTAGGGGAGGGGGTAAATTGATTTTACCCCATTACCGTGCTATAAAGTTACTCTGGATGAACATCTTGGAGTTAAAACAAATATGACATCGAGTGGGCTGAGTCGCCCACTGATAGTAGATCTATTAACTGTTGGGTGGAGAGGGATTCAATCCACTTAAGGGAGGGGGTAAATTGATTTAACCCCATTACCGTGCTATAAAGTTACTCTGGATGAACATCTTGGAGTTAAAACAAATATGACATCGAGTGGGCTGAGTCGCCCACTGATAGTAGATCTATTAACTGTTGGGTGGAGAGGGATTCTATCCACTTAAGGGAGGGGGTAAATTGATTTTACCCCATTACCGTGCTATAAAGTTACTCTGGATGAACATCTTGGAGTTAAAACACACATGACATCGAGTGGGCTGAGTCGCCCACTGATAGTAGATCTATTAACTGTTGGGAGGAGAGGGATTCTATCCACTTAAGGGAGGGGGTAAATTGATTTTACCCCATTACCGTGCTATAAAGTTACTCTGGATGAACATCTTGGAGTTAAAACAAACATGACATCGAGTGGGCTGAGTCGCCCACTGATAGTAGATCTATTAACTGTTGGGAGGAGAGGGATTCTATCCACTTAAGGGAGGGGGGTAAATTGATTTTACCCCATTACCGTGCTATAAAGTTACTCTGGATGACCATCTTGGAGTTAAAACAAATATGACATCGAGTGGGCTGAGTCGCCCACTGATAGTAGATCTATTAACTGTTGGGTGGAGAGGGATTCAATCCACTTAAGGGAGGGGGTAAATTGATTTTACCCCATTACCGTGCTATAATGTTACTCTGGATGAACATCTTAGAGTTAAAACAAATATGACATCGAGTTGGCTGAGTCGCCCACTGATAGTAGATCTATTAACTGTTGGGTGGAGAGGGATTCTATCCACTTAAGGGAGGGGGGTAAATTGATTTTACCCCATTACCGTGCTATAATGTTACTCTGGATGAACATCTTAGAGTTAAAACAAACATGACATCGAGTTGGCTGAGTCGCCCACTGATAGTAGATCTATTAACTGTTGGGTGGAGAGGGATTCTATCCACTTAAGGGAGGGGGTAAATTGATTTTACCCCATTACCGTGCTATAAAGTTACTCTGGATGACCATCTTAGAGTTAAAACAAATATGACATCGAGTGGGCTGAGTCGCCCACTGATAGTAGATCTATTAACTGTTGGGAGGAGAGGGATTCTATCCACTTAAGGGAGGGGGTAAATTGATTTTACCCCATTACCGTGCTATAAAGTTACTCTGGATGAACATCTTGGAGTTAAAACAAATATGACATCGAGTGGGCTGAGTCGCCCACTGATAGTAGATCTATTAACTGTTGGGAGGAGAGGGATTCTATCCACTTAAGGGAGGGGGTAAATTGATTTTACCCCATTACCGTGCTATAAAGTTACTCTGGATGAACATCTTGGAGTTAAAACAAATATGACATCGAGTGGGCTGGGACGCCCACTGATAGTAGATCTATTAACTGTTGGGAGGAGAGGGATTCTATCCACTTAAGGGAGGGGGTAAATTGATTTTACCCCATTACCGTGCTATAAAGTTACTCTGGATGAACATCTTGGATTTAAAACAAATATGACATCGAGTGGGCTGAGTCGCCCACTGATAGTAGATCTATTAACTGTTGGGAGGAGAGGGATTCTATCCACTTAAGGGAGGGGGTAAATTGATTTAACCCCATTACCGTGCTATAAAGTTACTCTGGATGAACATCTTGGATTTAAAACAAATATGACATCGAGTGGGCTGAGTCGCCCACTGATAGTAGATCTATTAACTGTTGGGAGGAGAGGGATTCTATCCACTTAAGGGAGGGGGTAAATTGATTTTATCCCATTACCGTGCTATAATGTTACTCTGGATGAACATCTTGGAGTTAAAACAAACATGACATCGAGTGGGCTGAGTCGCCCACTGATGGTAGATCTATTAACTGTTGGGAGGAGAGGGATTCTATCCACTTAAGGGAGGGGGTAAATTGATTTTACCCCATTACCGTGCTATAAAGTTACTCTGGATGACCATCTTAGAGTTAAAACAAACATGACATCGAGTTGGCTGAGTCGCCCACTGATAGTAGATCTATTAACTGTAGGGAGGAGAGGGATTCTATCCACTTAAGGGAGGGGGTAAATTGATTTTATCCCATTACCGTGCTATAATGTTACTCTGGATGAACATCTTGGAGTTAAAACAAACATGACATCGAGTGGGCTGAGTCGCCCACTGATAGTAGATCTATTAACTGTTGGGAGGAGAGGGATTCTATCCACTTAAGGGAAGGGGTAAATTGATTTTACCCCATTACCGTGCTATAAAGTTACTCTGGATGAACATCTTGGAGTTAAAACAGACATGACATCGAGTGGGCTGAGTCGCCCACTGATAGTAGATCTATTAACTGTTGGGAGGAGAGGGATTCTATCCACTTAAGGGAGGGGGTAAATTGATTTTACCCCATTACCGTGCTATAAAGTTACTCTGGATGAACATCTTAGAATTAAAACAAACATGACATCGAGTGGGCTGAGTCGCCCACTGATAGTAGATCTATTAACTGTTTGGAGGAGAAGGATTCTATCCACTTAAGGGAGGGGGTAAATTGATTTTACCCCATTACCGTGCTATAAAGTTACTCTGGATGAACATCTTAGAATTAAAACAAACATGACATCGAGTGGGCTGAGTCGCCCACTGATAGTAGATCTATTAACTGTTGGGAGGAGAGGGATTCTATCCACTTAAGGGAGGGGGTAAATTGATTTTACCCCATTACCGTGCTATAAAGTTACTCTGGATGAACATCTTAGAATTAAAACAAACATGACATCGAGTGGGCTGAGTCGCCCACTGATAGTAGATCTATTAAGTGTTTGGAGGAGAAGGATTCTATCCACTTAAGGGAGGGGGTAAATTGATTTTACCCCATTACCGTGCTATAAAGTTACTCTGGATGAACATCTTAGAATTAAAACAAATATGACATCGAGTGGGCTGAGTCGCCCACTGATAGTAGATCTATTAACTGTTGGGAGGAGAGGGATTCTATCCACTTAAGGGAGGGGGTAAATTGATTTTACCCCATTACCGTGCTATAAAGTTACTCTGGATGACCATCTTGGAGTTAAAACAAATATGACATCGAGTGGGCTGAGTCGCCCACTGATAGTAGATCTATTAACTGTTGGGTGGAGAGGGATTCAATCCACTTAAGGGAGGGGGTAAATTGATTTTACCCCATTACCGTGCTATAAAGTTACTCTGGATGAACATCTTGGAGTTAAAACAAACATGACATCGAGTGGGCTGAGTCGCCCACTGATAGTAGATCTATTAACTGTTGGGAGGAGAGGGATTCTATCCACTTAAGGGAGGGGGTAAATTGATTTTACCCCATTACCGTGCTTTAAAGTTACTCTGGATGAACATCTTGGAGTTAAAACAAATATGACATCGAGTGGGCTGAGTCGCCCACTGATAGTAGATCTATTAACTGTTGGGAGGAGAGGGATTCTATCCACTAAAGGGAGGGGGTAAATTGATTTTACCCCATTACCGTGCTTTAAAGTTACTCTGGATGAACATCTTGGAGTTAAAACAAACATGACATCGAGTGGGCTGAGTCGCCCACTGATAGTAGATCTATTAACTGTTGGGAGGAGAGGGATTCTATCCACTTAAGGGAGGGGGTAAATTGATTTTATCCCATTACCGTGCTATAATGTTACTCTGGATGAACATCTTGGAGTTAAAACAAACATGACATCGAGTGGGCTGAGTCGCCCACTGATGGTAGATCTATTAACTGTTGGGAGGAGAGGGATTCTATCCACTTAAGGGAGGGGGTAAATTGATTTTACCCCATTACCGTGCTTTAAAGTTACTCTGGATGAACATCTTGGAGTTAAAACAAACATGACATCGAGTGGGCTGAGTCGCCCACTGATAGTAGATCTATTAACTGTTGGGAGGAGAGGGATTCTATCCACTTAAGGGAGGGGGTAAATTGATTTTATCCCATTACCGTGCTTTAAAGTTACTCTGGATGAACATCTTGGAGTTAAAACAAACATGACATCGAGTGGGCTGAGTCGCCCACTGATAGTAGATCTATTAACTGTTGGGAGGAGAGGGATTCTATCCACTTAAGGGAGGGGTAAATTGATTTTATCCCATTACCGTGCTTTAAAGTTACTCTGGATGAACATCTTGGAGTTAAAACAAACATGACATCGAGTGGGCTGAGTCGCCCACTGATAGTAGATCTATTAACTGTTGGGAGGAGAGGGATTCTATCCACTTAAGGGAGGGGGTAAATTGATTTTATCCCATTACCGTGCTATAATGTTACTCTGGATGAACATCTTGGAGTTAAAACAAACATGACATCGAGTGGGCTGAGTCGCCCACTGATGGTAGATCTATTAACTGTTGGGAGGAGAGGGATTCTATCCACTTAAGGGAGGGGGTAAATTGATTTTATCCCATTACCGTGCTATAATGTTACTCTGGATGAACATCTTGGAGTTAAAACAAACATGACATCGAGTGGGCTGAGTCGCCCACTGATAGTAGATCTATTAACTGTTGGGAGGAGAGGGATTCTATCCACTTAAGGGAGGGGGTAAATTGATTTTACCCCATTACCGTGCTATAAAGTTACTCTGGATGAACATCTTAGAATTAAAACAAACATGACATCGAGTGGGCTGAGTCGCCCACTGATAGTAGATCTATTAACTGTTTGGAGGAGAAGGATTCTATCCACTTAAGGGAGGGGGTAAATTGATTTTACCCCATTACCGTGCTATAAAGTTACTCTGGATGACCATCTTGGAGTTAAAACAAATATGACATCGAGTGGGCTGAGTCGCCCACTGATAGTAGATCTATTAACTGTTGGGTGGAGAGGGATTCAATCCACTTAAGGGAGGGGGTAAATTGATTTTACCCCATTACCGTGATATAAAGTTACTCTGGATGACCATCTTGGAGTTAAAACAAATATGACATCGAGTGGGCTGAGTCGCCCACTGATAGTAGATCTATTAAATGTTGGGAGGAGAGGGATTCTATCCACTTAAGGGAGGGGGTAAATTGATTTTACCCCATTACCGTGCTATAAAGTTACTCTGGATGACCATCTTAGAATTAAAACAAATATGACATCGAGTGGGCTGAGTCGCCCACTGATAGTAGATCTATTAACTGTTGGGTGGAGAGGGATTCTATCCACTTAAGGGAGGGGGTAAATTGATTTTACCCCATTACCGTGCTATAAAGTTACTCTGGATGAACATCTTGGAGTTAAAACAAATATGACATCGAGTGGGCTGAGTCGCCCACTGATAGTAGATCTATTAACTGTTGGGAGGAGAGGGATTCTATCCACTTAAGGGAGGGGGTAAATTGATTTTACCCCATTACCGTGCTATAAAGTTACTCTGGATGAACATCTTGGAGTTAAAACAAATATGACATCGAGTGGGCTGAGTCGCCCACTGATAGTAGATCTATTAACTGTTGGGAGGAGAGGGATTCTATCCACTTAAGGGAGGGGGTAAATTGATTTTACCCCATTACCGTGCTATAAAGTTACTCTGGATGAACATCTTGGAGTTAAAACAAACATGACATCGAGTGGGCTGAGTCGCCCACTGATAGTAGATCTATTAACTGTTGGGAGGAGAGGGATTCTATCCACTTAAGGGAGGGGGGTAAATTGATTTTACCCCATTACCGTGCTATAAAGTTACTCTGGATGACCATCTTGGAGTTAAAACAAATATGACATCGAGTGGGCTGAGTCGCCCACTGATAGTAGATCTATTAACTGTTGGGTGGAGAGGGATTCTATCCACTTAGGGGAGGGGGTAAATTGATTTTACCCCATTACCGTGCTATAAAGTTACTCTGGATGAACATCTTGGAGTTAAAACAAACATGACATCGAGTGGGCTGAGTCGCCCACTGATAGTAGATCTATTAACTGTTGGGTGGAGAGGGATTCTATCCACTTAGGGGAGGGGGTAAATTGATTTTACCCCATTACCGTGCTATAAAGTTACTCTGGATGAACATCTTGGAGTTAAAACAAACATGACATCGAGTGGGCTGAGTCGCCCACTGATAGTAGATCTATTAAATGTTGGGAGGAGAGGGATTCTATCCACTTAAGGGAGGGGGTAAATTGATTTTACCCCATTACCGTGCTATAAAGTTACTCTGGATGAACATCTTGGAGTTAAAACAAACATGACATCGAGTGGGCTGAGTCGCCCACTGATAGTAGATCTATTAACTGTTGGGAGGAGAGGGATTCTATCCACTTAAGGGAGGGGGTAAATTGATTCATCATCTGCGATTGTTGCTACAACAAACTCTAACTTACAACAAATGTGAAAGTACGGTTACACTTCTATATTTATAGTGTGAACGTTACCACGACCATCGGTCAAAACAACAATTATATCTTGGATAATTTAGTACATCTTAGACAATAGCTGAGCATATGCTGCACCCAGATACAGGAAGATAGGGATTAAATATGTGAAGTAGGGTATAGATACGCTTAAAGTTTAGATTTTAATTGGAGCACTTGTGTATTTGTCAGACCAGGTGGATTTTAGCCCGAATAGATTCCACCCTCTAGAGTAGAATAAAGATATATTCCTCAATGTCATTTCAACACGTAGTTTCATTTTTCAAATTTTTCTACTTTTTCGTATAGCTTGAACGCAGATATTTTCTATCACGCAAAATCAATGCAATTACTATTGAAATGCGTCGACTAGATTCGTCAAGAAACAAAGACAATTTGTAGACAGAGAAATACCGACAAAGGTGGTATGGGAAAACTTTATACTTGAGTTAATAACACTGCATATGCTTTTATTATAATCACAGAATCCTTTGTAAAGGAAGTAACACTTATAAAGTTTTAGCCTTGATGACGTATTATGGTGACGTTAATACTCGTATTACTTTGAAGTCATTTAGTAAAGTAAGATTAAACATGGCTGCCTTGTTCAAGTTGTTTTATATGTGCTGCAAAGTTTTAATAACTTGATGCTCAAATGTCTCGCTTCATGTATAATGAAGCATTATCTTCTAATATATACATACTCTTAGATTTTGTATTTAATTTTTTAAATATTTTAATTACTGGGTTTTCGTTGGTTATGATAGTTGAAGACAAGATAAGTAGTTAAAACATCTTTGATGTGTGATTTAAAATCATTGCTAGTCGTTTTGATTACATTTCGGAATCATATTGACGATCTAACATTTGTTATTATTAACTTTCAATAAAAGTTGGTTTACATAATTTCTGAAACAACAATTAAACATAATTGTCAAAATAATGTAGAAAATTTTACAATGATTTCAGGCCATTATTATAGTTGATTTAGAACAGGTATTTATGTACAGTAGACTACGTTCAAAAAGTCTCTCCGCGATGAAGTTAAAATAGTTGCAACAATTTCTCCAATCTGTAGACAAAACAAGTACCTCTACAAATACAATGTCGCTACAGCCAAGCACGTTAAATATACTACAGCAGCATGTAAAACATTTAGGCTCTGATATGAGGGACGAGTCTTTATAGAGTAGAATAGCTTACGCAATAAATCAAGGTTAGATAGACTACTCTATCACGTTCTGAGGATGGATTTTTTGAACGCTCCGTATACTCTAATTTTGATAAATGTTGATAATAATTCAAAATTAAAATCAAAACGTCAAGCAATGTTTTCAAGACAGTGATGTTGCAATTTTTCTATAACGATTGCACAAATTTCAATTGCATAATAGGTGTAAACTGGTACATTTTCAGCTGTTATTTAAAAAAATGGTGGATAAAATTAAAATTTCAGACCATTCTTTCTCCCCATTCACTGGAACCGATAGATTCAGATGGATTTGTAAAATTTCCTTTATTAGCAAGCAGACTTTTTCCTTATTCTTATTTCTTTATTGTAAATATCTATGCATTAAAAAATATCCATTATAAGGAACAATTTCACTGGTAAGCGAAGCACTGAGATGTTTAGTTATAATGCTGTTACAAGCCTATGCAGCTTACTTCATGCCTAACGATTTATCTGGCATTATTGGTAATATCAAAAAATTGTAAAGGCAGTAAATATTATTCTAAATAATAAGTATCAATATACTTACTCCTTTTTCTAAACACTACGACTTATAAAGCTCCATCTTACCTGAAAAAAAATGAAAACATAATTGTAAAAATGTCTATTTATATAAAACATATATATTTTTAACTATTTCAAATATATTAAAACCTAAATTCAACTTCTGCAAACATATTGGAAAATATTTCTCATTGAAGACCTTATAGTATTCTTGTTTTGGAATTTGGAAATTAGTAACTGTTTAGATACGCCGACTTTTTTTTAGTTATTATAATTAAATCTTATTTACTTATAGTCATCGTCACAAGAATCCTACGAAATCCCCTGTATTTTTAAAAACATTTTATATTTTCCTAACTTAATTTCTTACATGCAATACTCGTATTATTAAATAATAGTATATTTCATAATAATAATGATAATTTCTTGTTTAATCAAATAAATAAAACCCACTAACTACAATACAAAAGTATTTATTTTACTACAATTACTACAAATACATCTGAAGATGGTTACCATGTAATCGTAAAGTACATAACATAATTCTACTAAAATAAAGACTTTTGTATTGTGGTTTGTGCGTTTTTTATATAGTTAAAAAAAAGTTCACAGTCCACAAAACATTTATTAATTCATAAATCGTAACAAAAAATCTCCTCCGAGATTAATCGAAGTTTCAAATAAACGGAGAAAAAACTTTGTATATGAAAGAGAAAGAATATAAATAACTTTCTAAAGAACATGGTTTACACAGAATAAATTCGAAGTGAGAATATTGCTTTATAAACATCTTGACAATTAATAAAAGTTACTTCATAAAATTAATGTTTATAATGCGATGTGTTGCTTTGCATATTAATTTTTTAGGTAGTAAGTTTAAAATATTGATATTTTTACGTTGATATTTTGTTCAATTTTTTTTTAAGTAAATTTTTTGTTTCTTTTGCCTTTTATATTTATTTTTTATTTTTAGTTTTACCGTCAAGGTTATGGATTCTTTTTCAATGGAAATATTCATTTTGAGGTTATCTTACAGAAAAAACTTCAAGCTACTCCAGTTGATTTTTGTGCGGTCAAACCATAACATGAAAACATTTCACTAGTCTTTCTCATTTCTTGTATCAAAAGTAACATCCGTTTGGAAGTTTCGTAGTGGAAAGTTGTTTCTCATACGTAGGCCAATGTTTTTTAAACGCGACGACTCATGTGTAAGAAGCGTTGGAGGGATATTCAGATTAACAGAATGGAACCAATTAGAAAAATGTAGGACGTCTTGGGAGAAACGAATATATCATTTTATGTGCATATTAACACGGTAAATAGATACAAAAAACGGAATTTGGTTATGAAGGCGAAATGTAGTCCTCAAGTTATAACACTAAATTTGTTTGTTTATTTCAACACAAAGTACTTTGTACAGTTATAAAACTTGTAAACTTTTGGCCTTAATGAAGCATTACGTTGACTTGTAGTCCTTGAGAATTACTTAGTAAAGTAAGGATAAACATGGCTGCCTTGTAGTTGTTTTGTATCTGATATAAAGTTTAATTATGTCGGGTGGTATATTTTGTTTGATGGTTTATCCAGTACACCCCGTTAGTTTGAAATAGAGATATAATTTAAAAATCTGTTAGAACGTTATATTTTGTTTTATTTATATTGGGTATATGGAACCATTAGAAGGGCTCCAATGATTCACAATAATTCAATACTTATTTATATTGGGTATATGGAACCATTAGAAGGGCTCCAATGATTCACAATAATTCAATACCTATTTATATTGGGTATATGGAACCATTAGAAGGGCTCCAATGATTCACAATAATTCAATACTTATTTATATTGGGTATATGGAACCATTAGAAGGGCTCCAATGATTCACAATAATTCAATACTTATTTATATTGGGTATATGGAACCATTAGAAGGGCTCCAATGATTTACAATAATTCAATACTTATTTATATTGGGTATATGGAACCATTAGAAGGGCTCCAATGATTCACAATAATTCAATACTTATTTATATTGTATATATGGAACCACTAGAAGGGCTCCAATGATTCACAGTAATTCAATACTTATTTATATTGGGTATATGGAACCATTAGAAGGGCTCCAATGATTCACAATAATTCAATACTTATTTATATTGGGTATATGGAACCATTAGAAGGGCTCCAATGATTCACAATAATTCAATACTTATTTATATTGTATATATGGAACCATTAGAAGGGCTCCAATGATTCACAATAATTCAATACTTATTTATATTGGGTATATGGAACCATTAGAAGGGCTCCAATGATTCACAATAATTCAATACTTATTTATATTGGGTATATGGAACCATTAGAAGGGCTCCAATGATTCACAGTAATTCAATACTTATTTATATTGTATATATGGAACCACTAGAAGGGCTCCAATGATTCACAGTAATTCAATACTTATTTATATTGGGTATATGGAACCATTAGAAGGGCTCCAATGGTTCACAATAATTCAATACTTATTTATATTGGGTATATGGAACCATTAGAAGGGCTCCAATGATTCACAATAATTCAATACTTATTTATATTGGGTATATGGAACGATTAGGAGGGCTCCAATGGTTCACAATAATTCAATACTTATTTATATTGGGTATATGGAACCATTAGAAGGGCTCCAATGATTCACAATAATTCAATACTTATTTATATTGGGTATATGGAACCATTAGAAGGGCTCCAATGATTCACAATAATTCAATACTTATTTATATTGGGTATATGGAACCATTAGAAGGGCTCCAATGATGCACAATAATTCAATACTTATTTATATTGGGTATATGGAACCATTAGAAGGGCTCCAATGATTCACAACAATTCAATATTTATTTATATTGGGTATATGGAACCATTAGAAGGGCTCTAATGATTCACAATAATTCAATACTTATTTATATTGGGTATATGGAACCATTAGAAGGGCTCCAATGATTCACAATAATTCAATACTTATTTATATTGGGTATATGGAACCATTAGAAGGGCTCTAATGATTCACAATAATTCAATACTTATTTATATTGGGTATATGGAACCATTAGAAGGGCTCCAATGATTCACAATAATTCAATACTTATTTATATTGGGTATATGGAAACATTAGAAGGGCTCCAATGATTCACAATAATTCAATACTTATTTATATTGGGTATATGGAACCATTAGAAGGGCTCCAATGATTCACATTAATTCAATACTTATTTATATTGGGTATATGGAACGATTAGAAGGGCTCCAACGGTTCACAATAATTCAATACTTATTTATATTGGGTATATGGGACCATTAGAAGGGCTCCAATGATTCACAATAATTCAATACTTATTTATATTGGGTATATGGAACCATTAGAAGGGCTGCAATGATTCACAATAATTCAATACTTACTTATATTGGGTATATGGAACCATTAGAAGGGCTCCAATGATTCACAATAATTCAATACTTATTTATATTGGGTATATGGAACGATTAGAAGGGCTCCAACGGTTCACAATAATTCAATACTTATTTATATTCGGGATAATATCTAAGTAGAGCGTTAACAACTAGACAATAGTTCTGCTTTTATCCCCTTCATGTTCTTGCTGAACTCAGTTCCCCAATCCTTCTATAAGACTTAACGTAATCTAACCAAACCTTACTTCATCTGCAAAAAGCAACAAGGCCTTCTAAGTAATCGATTTCTTCGAAAACGCTTGAAATTTAGCGACCCATTTTATTCGGCTCTCATCGACTGCCAACCACAAGTTCTATATGCAACGTTACTAACAATGATTATAGCGGAATAACTGTGTAATTTCATCTTTTAAACTCTGTTCTCATTTCCTCAAATATTCCTAGCTCTCCTTAGCTCTTCAACTCTAATTCTTAAAGTTTTTTACTTGAATACAATTGTTTACGTTCGCCTTACGTTTTCACTTGAGGTAGGAACTTTTACTGTTGTCGTCTATAAAATATATATTAGGGGTTATCAGTTTAACACAAAAATTAAGACTAACCTAGGATCCAGAAAAAGGACTCTAACATCCCTGTTCTGGGAGTATATTGAAACAATGTAACTCGTGTGTAGGATCGGATAATTGAAGACGACATATTTCCATCGGAATCACTGGTTTTTATTACCAGATTTATTATCAGATTAGGAAGGACTACAAATGAATAGAGTTTTATATAATGGGACATTTCTGAGGTGTATATATAACCTCTTACTATTTATTAGGAATATACTGTTGTTGAATTTAATAATAAATACACAAAAACCTCTTAACCACAAACTTTCTTTATTTTACCCTTAGTCATTTTACCCTAGTCTTTGTATGTTATCCCTCTGAGGATGGTTACTTGGTAACTGAAATGTACATAAGGGCAAAATAAAGAAAGTTTGTGGTTAAGAGGTTTTTGTGTATTTATTATATAATCTTTACTGGAGCAGAAGGGTGTCTTCTCGCGCCCTCTTTATACAAAAGACCCTGTGTTTCTCTTTGTTCACTATATTCAATGTAAATGAAATTTAAATATTTTCTTATATTTCAAGAAGCAACAAATAAATAAAACCAGATTGAATTAAAAGAGAAATCTTTCCTCCCGTTCATGTTACATCTCAGAATACATCTCAGATATGTATATTTCGTTCTTAATATCATAAATACTTAGTGAGAGTCAAATCACTTGCCACCAATCTTTACTAAATTCTCTTCTGCTTTATAGCCCGTTTATAGTTCACATACGGATACCTTGGTGATGTTCTGCTCGTAGCTGGATTGTGTTAAATAAGAGCTGCCAACAAAGAGTGACAGCCGTCTCCAACGGGGAGTTTATTATTAAAAATTAACTCCTGCAAGGTGATTATCTTTTACTTGTAGAAGAGTTTGAAAATGACACGTTTATTTTAGAGTAATTATTTACAGAAGGAAAGCAATCTAAGGAGATTAGTTTCAATGTAACGCTTAAACTCCTGTCGTTCGTTCGTGATGACGTCAGTTAAACCATATTTAAATCAAACTGCATTGCAACATCAAGAAGCAATATTATCTCTAACCTTCTCATTTCAAGAGTGTTTATTCTCTTTACTTGGAATTTTATTTTAAGAATGTATGCCAAAGTAGATTTTACTACTTTACTTATAAATAATTACAGTCTATATAGTAGAGCGCCTTTGTACACCATGAACATGGTTTACGAGAGAGTCATTGTTAAGCTACCTTGCTTTGAGCCATTGGAGGAAGGAAACTTAGTCTGCACTAAGCTTTAACCACCCATTATTACTACAGACTTGATCGTAGGTTTTCATTTTCACGTGCTGAGTAGACTAGGGAATGAAAAGCCCCTCGGAAACCTTTGATTGAAATCAAACCATAAACCATTAGGTTATTTATGAAGTCTTTTACCCACTGAAGGTATTCAGCCACCTATTCAACTTTCATCTTCAGGTAAAAAAAAGAAGAAAATATACTGTCAAATTGCTTTTTGGAGCCTGAAACATATTAAACTGTATTTCATTGTAAGTTAAGTGCCTTAAACTTCCTTTTTATGGGCCAAATTATCTTTAACTGCCCATTAATGTGCCTTTGTGTGGGCAATTAGTCTCTTTATGCGACTGAATTTTCTTAATCATCTGTATTTATTGCCTTAAACAGTTTTAATTTTAAGAATTTCTTTTTATGTTTTGTATGTACCTGAATAGTTACTTTAAACTGCCTCCTTATGTACGAGTATATATTTGGGTACAATTTTTGTCTTTCTTGACATTACAATATTTTCTTTGTTGACGAGTTTTGGAATGACTCCATTTTCGTACTTCTTCCCTCCTTACGTACTTAAAGTGCTATAAACTGTTTTCTAAGTAGCGGAATTATTTAGAAACGTTTACAGCAACCCTGCCTAAAATGATTAAAACTGCATTTTAATGTTTCTGAAGTAATTGACTGTTTATATGTGTATGAATTATTAAACTATAATTACCTACCTGAAGTGTATTTATATCTGTTTATGTATTTGAATTGCCTTAAACTGTCTTTTTATTTTCTTCTAATGCTTTAATTTGTCTTTATGCATAGAGAGTACCTTAACTGAAAACCTTTTTCAAGTGCTTCTTAAATGCCATTTGTGTGTATTAAACTATTTGTTTGTACTCTAGGTTTCTAAAAATACCTTTTTAACCACCTGAAGTTCATTAAACCGCCTTTTTCCTACTACATCATAACTATGTCATTATAAAAGTTAAACTTATTATGATTAAAAATTGACGTCTTAACTTTTGCACATGAAATAATAAAGTAAATTAATCACTTTAACTTCAGTTTATGACCATCCGAACATTGAAATTTGTAGATTTGTGAAAGTGATGAATTAAGTTTCACCAAACGTAATG
This sequence comes from Prosapia bicincta, assembly GCA_036971475.1. NCBI lineage: Eukaryota > Metazoa > Arthropoda > Insecta > Hemiptera > Cercopidae > Prosapia > Prosapia bicincta. The sequence continues at coordinate 80,494,940 of JBAIZL010000001.1, read as the reverse complement.
GACTACAAAATTAAAGACTTGTAATAAATATTATTACTGCAGGCCCCTACTTGTTATTTCAAACTTATTTTGTTAATCAGTTTACTTTTTATATACATTTTTAAATTAAATTTTGGGCAGCCAAATGCACTTTTGATAATACGTAAATAAAAATATTTCAACTTTAGGATTAGTTATCACGGAATCCAGCCTTGCATTTGTTTAGATTTTTTTTTAATTAACTGTGCGTTATCAATTAATTAAATCAGTTTAATTTCTTGCAAATATGATAACAATTTATTTTTGTAATTATGTAAATAATTTTAATTTCCAAGCATTTAGTCTAACAATTGTTAGTATAAAAAAATCATTTTAATCGATAAGCGATAAATGAAATATCGTTTCAACCAAGATTTCATCTACATAAAACATTTGTTTCACATAGCAAACTGTTTTATATTTTTTATATTGTCGAATAAATATTACACGATCTAATGTGGCCGTATCAGAATTTTATTAAATTTTACAAACTGGATTTTAAAAAAAATTAGTATCCACTTACAATTATTTCAAAGATATTATTAAGCTGCTGAATCGAATATTATAGAAGAATAATTGTAAATAAACTCTGTTTTGTTTCACCTGTTTGCAACAAATAATGATTCCATAAATAAAAAATACATTTCTTCTAGTAGGAAGATGATTTTATTTGATGAAGATGAAAACCAATGTTTGTCATCATCGCCAAGAAAAATACTATGTACTAGATTTAAAGAGCAGTTCTGAGAATGCCAGAAGGCGAGTGACGTAATAACATATATTTTTGTTGTCAGGTTAGCACAGCTCGTACAGGACTTGATTGAGTGGTTGTATGGATTTTCCTAGGTTTATCCTCAACTTAGTCATATTCCCTTCCTCTCCTTCATGGTAGAACAGTAAAATGATCGCGCTGCGTTATAACCACCACAGCTGGCGCACTGGGGAGCATTATTACAATCCTTTTTCTCAAGACCTTCCACACTACATTGACCGCATACCCCCGCTTGGAACAGAAAGAACTAATGTGCCCAAAACGCTGGCATTTAATAC
>JBAIZL010000001.1:80478872-80491372 GCA_036971475.1 Prosapia bicincta | reverse complement strand
TTGCTATTTTTACAGATATGGTACACTCTCTTCGTGTGTCATGGTGTGCCTAAAGAAGGTGACATGGTCACCTCTAATGAACTTACCCCAGCCTCAGTGAACTGTGCAATGCACTTCTACTAAAATTACCCCAGCCTTAGTTAATCGTACAATGCACTTCTCCAGAACTTACCCCAGCCTCAGTGAACCGTGCAATATACATTTACTAAACTTACCCCAGCCTTAGTGAACCGTGAAATGCACTTTTACTAAATTTACCCCAGCCTTAGTGAACTGTGCAATGCACTTCTTCTAATCTTACCCCAGCCTCACGGAACCGTGCAATGCACTTCTACTAAACTTACCCCAGCCTTAGTGAATCGTGCAATGCACGTCTACTAAACTTACCCCAGCCTTAGTGAATCGTGCAATGAACTTCTACTAAACTTACCCCAGCCTTAGTGGACCATGCAATGCACTTCTGCAGAACCTACCCCAGCCTCACGGAACTGTGCAATGCACTTCTACTAAACTTACCCCAGCCTTAGTGAACCGTGCAATGCACTTCTACTAAACCTACCCCAGCCTTAGTGAATCGTGCAATGCACTTCTACTAAACTTACCCCAGCCTTAGTGAACCATGCAATACACTTCTGCAGAACCTACCCAGCCTTAGTGAACCGTGCAATGCACTTCTACTAAACCTACCCCAGCCTTAGTGAATCGTGCAATGCACTTCTACTAAACTTACCCCAGCCTTAGTGAACCGTGCAATGCACTTCTACTAAACTTACCCCAGCCTTAGTGAACCGTGCAATGCACTTCTACTAAACCTACCCCAGCCTTAGTGAATCGTGCAATGCACGTCTACTAAACTTACCCCAGCCTTAGTGAACCGTGCAATGCACTTCTACTAAACCTACCCCAGCCTTAGTGAATCGTGCAATGCACTTCTACTAAACTTACCCCAGCCTTAGTGAACCATGCAATACACTTCTGCAGAACCTACCCCAGCCTTAGTGAATCGTGCAATGCACTTCTACTAAACTTACTCCAGCCTTAGTGAACCATGCAATACACTTCTGCAGAACCTACCCCAGCCTTAGTGAATCGTGCAATGCACGTCTACTAAACTTACCCCAGCCTTAGTGAACCGTGCAATGCACTTCTGCAGAACCTACCCCAGCCTTAGTGAATCGTGCAATGCACGTCTACTAAACTTACCCCAGCCTTAGTGAACCGTGCAATGCACGTCTACTAAACCTACCCCAGCCTTAGTGAATCGTGCAATGCACTTCTACTAAACTTACCCCAGCCTTAGTGAACCATGCAATACACTTCTGCAGAACCTACCCCAGCCTTAGTGAACCATGCAATGCACTTCTACTAAACTTACCCCAGCCTTAGTGAACCATGCAATACACTTCTGCAGAACCTACCCCAGCCTTAGTGAACCATGCAATGCACTTCTACTAAACTTACCCCAGCCTTAGTGAACCATGCAATACACTTCTGCAGAACCTACCCCAGCCTTAGTGAATCGTGCAATGCACTTCTACTAAACTTACCCCAGCCTTAGTGAACCATGCAATACACTTCTGCAGAACCTACCCCAGCCTTAGTGAACCGTGCAATGCACGTCTACTAAACCTACCCCAGCCTTAGTGAATCGTGCAATGCACTTCTACTAAACTTACCCCAGCCTTAGTGAACCATGCAATACACTTCTGCAGAACCTACCCCAGCCTTAGTGAACCGTGCAATGCACTTCTACTAAACCTACCCCAGCCTTAGTGAATCGTGCAATGCACTTCTACTAAACTTACCCCAGCCTTAGTGAACCATGCAATACACTTCTGCAGAACCTACCCTAGCCTTAGTGAACCGTGCAATGCACGTCTACTAAACGTACCCCACTCACAAAACTAGGAGGGTTAGTAGCAATTCCGAACTTGGCCGATACGTGGCATTGAGCTCAGAAATATCTTCCCAAGAATAAAACAATTATCTATTGCCATTATCCAGAATAAAACATAATAATAAAACAAATTAGTATTGACAAACCCAGGCTAATATTTGGTCCTGCTGTTTACGTTTTGTATTAGTTATGTTTTAGTCTTGGTAATTACTGTACGTTAGACTAAAAATTGTTGTAACGGTGACTAAAAAATTTATTTAGCAAGTTATATTCTTGTCTCGTGCACCAGAATCTTGATTAATTATTACTTTGGGGAAAGAAACAGAAGATTTTCATTCAAGATCTGAAAAATTATTTTCTCACTTTTAACAACATTAGTATTTGATTTATATTTTTATATTTGTAAGTGGGTCAGAAAATTTATAATATCTATACGTCACAATATTTTTTTCAATATGACTGTATTACATTAAAAAAAAACTTCTGTATACAATTTTTAATATAATTCCTAAACATTTAAAAAAATTAATAAACCTAACGTTAATATTTTTTATTATCTCAGAAAAAATGCTACTGTGCTAGATACAAAGATAGGGTTTTCTACACGCACGTGTATTATTTACAACTAGGAAGCAAGATTATTTGCAGTAAACTATAATAAGCCAAGTTAACCTTATTTTAAAGTAAAAGATAAAAGCCACCTTTGCATGTCAAACAAATATAAGGCATATCGACACGTTAATGACGCAATTTTTAACAATAAAGATAATATGGTTTAATACTTCTCAGCAACGAAATTGATTTTCTCTAAAGAGTGTTAATAAGACGCTATTTTGCTTCAGCGTGTTTATTATTACAAGGGGCTTGAGCTGTAATTTCAAATGCAAATTTTCCGATCTCTTTATAGTTACGTGGAACTTCTGAATTAAACGTAATGAAGAAATAAACCAATTTATGTGTTAAACTAAACCCAATGTGTAAAGTAGTTGTAAGATTTTGTTAATTTTAATAAATTTTTAAAATGAAGTACTGAAATGTTTAATCATGACTTGTGGTAATGTTTTGTTCCTCTAAGAAAATTTTTTTCAAATGTGTAGAGTAGTTCAGGCTTACGCGTACTGCCGGGTTAAACGCTCCAGTAACTCTGTAATATGATTCTACCAACAGAGACCGATTTATTATGAATTAACTAAATTTCAAAGCGTTCTACACGACGTAGAAGTGAAAGAAAACCATCAATGTGTATTTGAATTATTTATTTATTTCTAAATTTGTCTCCCAATTTGTGTTCTAATTTCATCTTTAACAATTAAAATTTACTGATTTTTTTAGGAGAATATTTTTTAATCTCGCATAGTAGTTTAATACCAAGTTACTAAAATATTGACCACTTTCTTCATTTCTTTAAAGACATGTTTTTTCAGGCACAGCATGATACGAAAGAATAGTATCTATAGTAACAATAGTACTATATCATTAGTAATAATTGTCTCTACTAAAAATATGTACGTAATTAGTGGAACGTGGTAATATTGTTGGTACGTTAACGCCAGCTCAGTACCTCAAAGTTTGTAAGCAAAGTTTCCAACTATATGCAATATATAGATTGTTGTCTCTAGGGAAATTTTGATTGCGTCGTTGGCAAGCCTGCTATCTGCATACAAAGCGATGTTGAAGACAAATTGCGACGCTGTGAGCAGTTTACGGTTTCCCCGTAAGTGGCATTTTATAAACACTCAGTTGCCTGCACTGAAGGATGAAATTGGAAATTTTCTTATGAGACATTAAAATTCAGTTTGAAACTTTGAACTTTGCTTTGGATTTTGATTATAATTATTCAGATTAGTTGACAAACTTTGAAACATTAGTAATGAATCGATCGTTACGGTATTAAATCTAACTGTGTAGAAAGTCGAAAGACATCTCCGTACGCAGCTCTTTTACGTAAGAGAAATGATACAACTTTCTTTCGCCAATGTCGCATAATGCGATGAAGAATGTATAGGTGGTGAAAGTTTTTAACACAGTCAACTAATTATTTACTTTTGATGACTAAATTCTCAAAACACTGGAGCATAAATAGGAACCCAATTGCGATGTGTGTCCCTTTCTTCATATGAATACTGTTTGTCACATTATACGACAAACAAATCCTAACTTATATCATTTAGGTTATAATCACATCGTGCAAGTAATCTGTTCCTGTACATCACCTTTTCAGAGTGCAGATTGAAAAATAAAAGGAATACAAAGTCATATAAAAACTTACATTAATACACATAATAACACTTTCAGTTATTTAAATGGTTATTTTTTTAAAACAAAAAAAACATATTTACATTTAGAAGTAAATTGCCGATATTGTAGTACTAATAAGTTTAGTACGGACGTTACATTATACGTTATAGGTTATGTGTGGTGTATAAATTTAATTTTGTATTTTTACGTTTTACAACTTTTTCTGTTGGTTCACACTGTTCTTTTATATATATATATATATATATATATATATATATATATATATATATATTTTAAAACAACACAGGTTATTCAAATACAAGAATATTTATTATTTTAAATCCAAAGCTTTTCGTTGGCAAACAGTACCAACATCATCAGGAATGAAAATTATAATAATGAATTATTATTATAATTTTAATTCCTGATGATGTTGGTACTGTTTGCCAACGAAAAGCTTTGGATTTAAAATAATAAATATTCTTGTATTTGAATAACCTGTGTTGTTTTAAATTATTAAACAAGAAAACGTATTTTATATTTATATATATATATATAAAGAACAAAAGTCAAAATACAAATACAAGAATTATATTTGAATTTACAATTCAAAGCTTTTCGTTGGCTAACAGTACCAACATCATCAGGAATATTAAACAATTCATGTTTAATTGATGTTGGTACTGTTAGCCAACGAAAAGCTTTGAATTGTAAATTCAAATATAATTCTTGTATTTGTATTTTGACTTTTGTTCTTTATTAATACACAAGAAAACATATTGCGATATATATATATATATATATATATATATATATATATATATATATATATATATATGTATATATTGTACGGGCTTTCAACTGCTATTAAAATACATTTTATTCGTTCACTCAAGTTCGAATACATTTTTTTGTTTACTTGTAGTGGATTACACTTGATGTTATTAAAGTTTTTTTCAAATATTAATTAATTAATTTTAGTTTTATATGGGAGAAAAACTTTTCACAAAATGGGTATGCAACATAGTTATTTCGTCCCATTTGGCTTAAAATAACGGATAACATATGATTTTATACAACGGCTGTTTTAACGTAAATGTTGGTACTTTATTTATATCAGTTATAATTATTTAATAAAAAGTAATTAAAATAAAATGTGTCTTGATGACCTAAGTAGGTATTGACATTAAAACCTATTTGTTTATATTACTAGCTTAGGTATTTATACCTGCAAACAGGTAGGTATATTATATAATTATTACCTATATATAGTTACTATAGATCAATAACCTTTTGGGTTTATATGGTTTTATTACCCATAACATAGATTGTATATCCTTCATAAATGTTTAAAACAGAATAAGATTTCGAGAAAAATCTTATAGCCTCTCATGTCGTCATAAAAAAAATATTTGTTTATGTTTAATAAATATCTATCTAATTTTAACTTCAAACTCCTTTACTTTTATGTTCATAGGCCTACTTTCAAGTTTCATAGTGCTAGAACTATTGTAAAATATATTAATCACTTTTACATTACTTTATAATTATCCGAACTTTAATACATTTAAAGTTCAGATAGTCATAAACTAATGTAAAAGTGATTGATTAGGTTTCACCGAACGTAAGAGTAAAATATATAATCTGCACTTCGGTTAAGCCTATAATTCCTCGCGGCCACTATATTATGGTCAAGTTTAGGAAAGATCAATTATCGTCTATTGAGAAAACTAAGATTAACGGACATATAGATTTACAAAATTGAATTTATAGAATCTATTTGTAGCAGATGAATTTCAAGGTGGAATTCGAAAGCTTTTATCGTCCATTATACGGAGTCGTTGATAGGCCTACCACATTTATACAATCGTGGAATTATCCGTTCAACGAAGCAGAGAGATAAATTAGTAACTGTATTGTGTGACAAATGGTGGTTATATTTCGGTGATGTTGGGAAGCCTAGCTTAAAAGCTGTTTCCTTTACCAACTTTATTCTTTGAAATATGTTTATTTGATGAAAGGAAACTGAACCAATTGTATTATCGCTAACCCATTGATGTAATTTTAATTTCCGCCCGCACGGGGCTGTTGGCAGCAGCTGATTTTGGTAGACATTCGTTTAAAATGAGGTAAAAACATTATCTTTAGAGATAAATTAATGATGTTTGTTATGTTTCTTAGAATAATGTTGATACATATAGTTAATATGAATTAATGAACATTTAGTTGTTATTTTTTCATGTAATTTACTGAAAAGTTTTTAATTTTTATTTTCAAAGAAAATTGTTTCTTTTAATATTTCTTATACAATTACCATGCCAACTATATATTTTATAAAATTACTATACGACTAAAGTCCTACACAGAAATAATATTTTATCCATCTATTTACACGGGAGGATGGCGTGCAGGCGCATACTGAACTACAATCTTGTAAAACAAGAACTATAAACAAAAAATTTCAAAGTCAATTCCTACTTAGGTCAACAAAAACAATTAATTTGTTCTATTTATTTTTTCAATAATTACAATTAATATAAATAACCTACCATATAGCCTATAACATAAGTCAGCTGTTTTATGAAATCATATGTTATCCCTTATTTTAAGCCCAATGAGACGAAATAACTATATTTCATAGCTTGCCCCATTTAGGAAAGGTTTTTCCCTTATAAAACTAAAATTACTTTGTTATTAAATTTAGTTAAAGAATTAATATTTTTTAAATTGTTTTAACATCAAGTACTATCCACTAGAAGTTTTAAACAATGTATTTGATTGGAGTAGATAAATAAAAAGTATTTTATTAACGTATGAAAATTTGACCAATGTATATATTAGGAGCGTGTGAGCTAATAGAAGAAATCGAAATACACTAGTAATACCTTGGCCAAATAAGCACAATAAAATATCCCGTTCAAATACAATGGGTAAGGAAAATATCCCTACAGGATCTAGCGAGAAAATAAGGATATTCATTATAAAATATTTGATTTACTACGAGTAACACTCTTGTCTTACCTCAATGGGTTAATAAAATATTTTTTAATGATAGCCAAAATTTAAAAAATCTGTATATTACAACAATTACTTTGAAATTGTATGCCTGATACACTAAAAATAAAATCTATTTGATTTTTATATGTCTGATTTTTTTAAAGGTAAAATATCTATCAAATGACAGCTATAGTCATTAACTAACGTTACATTAGTAGTCGAGTCGCTATGGTTATCGATGTGAACAAATGGTAGTATATATTAGTTTGAAGGCATCTGAGTATTTAGATAGCATTAGTCCCAAGAGAATTAAGAATGCACAGCCTTCTAAGCCATATTAAGTCGATAATTATTAACTTGCTGGAATTCTTTTAAAGCTACTTTAAAGTAATATATTTTATACTTTAATTTGGGTTAAGAACAAATATTAAATTTTTACTTAGTTTAGATTACGTATGCCCAATATAATAAGTCAATTGTAAATATAAGGTGAAATAGCCTTAATTCCAATTTCTAAAAATATAATCAAGTCTTTTTATCTCATTAACATATATTGTGTCTAAAGATTTAAACAATACATTTTTAAACTGGCTTTTATTCAAAACTTTGAAAATGACTTGCTTTCACATCTTTCTAAGCCCATTTGCGTTAAACCAATATTTTCTCCATCAAAATACTAATCAAATAACATTTTCTCCACGGCGTAACCTAACACTTCTGAATTATTTTTCCTTTGCTTAACAAACTGTTAACAATATCAATGACACATTATTATTTGGTTCACTTTTAGAAATTTAGGACAGTGAAGACTAAACTCAGTTATAAATCGAGTTTCACGCTTGATTAAAACTACAAGTTCTAGTATTCATCAAAACCCCTACAATTCTAGTGTTAAAAATAAAGTTGAAAGGTGATTTCTCAAATTGATGACACAAAAGTATCTGCTGCCAAAAATATATTTTTCCTTAAAGTAATAATTTGTATTTTTTAAAATTTTAACCACTATAGAGTTCATACACATATACTTTTCAATGACGTCTAAATATTATATTATTTAAATAATAATTTTATAATCTGTATAGTATGGTATTTATAAATAGTAGAAACGTATTTAAAAAAATTTAATATATACATTTTTAAACTATTAATATTCAAGCCTATTAATTTGAAGTTACCAGTATTTTAAAGAACAATATTTTGTACACAATATCAAGAGCACAGTGGTACAATATATTACAATAAAAATATTGAAAAGAACCCCAATACCACAAAAATAATCAAAAATAACAAATAAGACAAGTTACTTAAGATTAAACCCTTATGTACATTTCGATGACCATGTCATCATCATCAGAGGGTCTAGTTACAAAACACAATCTAGCACACAAGAAGTTACAAACTAGAATGATCATTCTAGTTTGTAACTTCTTGTGTGCTAGATTGTGTTTTGTAACTAGACCCTCTGATGATGATGACATGGTCATCGAAATGTACATAAGGGTTTAATCTTAAGTAACTTGTCTTATTTGTTATTTTTGATTATTTTTGTGGTATTGGGGTTCTTTTCAATATTTTTATTGTAACAATATTTTGTCACAAACATTAGTAGGGTTGTGTAGGAATTTTAAGCAACCCCCTTTCGAGTTGAAAACGTAATAATATGCAATTTTTGTCACGTCCTTGGAACTTTCATTGTGTAGGAATGCATGTAAGGTGGCAGAGGCGCCTTGACAATGTACCACATAATACATCATTATGCAAATACAGTCCAAGACTCTTCTTGTGTGTAGAATATATAGCTGATCCTTTTGCAAATCGTTGATATATTACTTGCATGAGTAGAACGGATATTTTGAAGAAAATATATCTATATTATTGGATAAATAAATGAAACCTCTTATACCAAAAATGGATGTTTCTTTTTTTAAAAATCTTATGTATATTTCAATTGCATAGCCATCACCGCCGAGGTAATTTACAGTAAAAATAGGTATTTTTATAGCAAATTACCTCTGAGGATGATTGCTGTTAAATTAAAATGTACATAAGGGTTTAAATTAGAAAAAATCATTTGTTGTATAAGAGGTTTCATTTATTTAAATTAAACATTACCCAACAGTTGTTTTATACAGTAATAATATGGAGTTGTTACTTTTTTATTACATTAAATTAAATTATTTTCCTTAATCATATGTTTTGGCCATTCTGGTTGTGTTGGTTTTTGTGTAATAAAAACATATCATTGAAAACCATTGAAACTATCAATAACCGTGTTTAGTGATACGAATATCAATACTGGTTATTGCAGTCCAAGGAACTTCTAATGCAGAAAAATATATTTGTTTTGTTTTATGTAGAAACTTTAACTTATCTAAGAATTAAACATGAAGCCAAATGTACAAAACGTATTTAATCCGTCAAAGGACAAAGTGTCGTTGATGCAATAGACTAAATTATTCGACGACTTTAGGGCAAGCGTCTTCGAACAACGATCCGCAGGCCTACTTTGGCTTTTAGGCACCATCAATCCGGGTTTCCATTATTTCTTTTCATTATATTCTATAATTTAAAATATAATTAAATCATAAAAATAAAAACCAACTCTATTTGATATCAATTGATAAACTTAACTGGTAAGCAGTTAATGATATTCTATTAAAAACTATAAGTGCCATAGATAGGTAATTCCCATAAACCGATTCATATTTTAATTACCATTAAACATAATTGATTATATTATTAACTATTAGACATTTATTACTAATAATAATACTGAATCTCTTTCACACAAATCATCAGCATAATAAGGGACAAGTATATTTATGCATCTGGTCAAAATGTGAGAAGGACAGAATTAGAATCTAACAGTGATTAATGAATATTTTTCTTTAAAAATATTCCTAGATTGCAATTCAAATAATTTCCCTTTGAAATTTTGGGATAATAGTTTTTATATTGGCTTTAAAGAAATAGTTATGAAATATCTTATACAGTTAGTAATTACATTGAAATCAGAGAAACGAAACTCAGCCTTCATTTTTATAGCATTGAAAGAATTGCGAAATCTACAGACAATAAATTCTCAGTTTGTTGTCAATATTTGGCAAATATTAAATTAAGTACAATCGTGTTTTGTTTAATTGAAATTGCCACAAAATAATTTTTTCGAAAGGCAATAATACGAGTATATAAATAGAATATAAATTGGTTTTCTTCTTGTAATTTAAAAATTAAGGTTGCTTAGGCCTATATGTTTAGTTCAATCTATATAAAATGATAATTTCACTACCACTCATTGATTTCTAGCTCGGTCTGAGAACGATTTTGTTCATTAAAGAAACGTTCGACTATTGCGTGGAGCTTAAAATATTGCGTTAGAAAGTTCCCGCAGCCAACCCACCGTTCTGCAGTGCAATGTGGCGTCATTTTCTCTATTGTGGTCAATAAACTCATGGGATTTAGGATAACTTAAGCTGACGTAATTAAGAATTGACTGGCCTTTAAACTTCTGACATATTAAGAATTTTTGGCCGAAAAGATGATGTTGATGTTCCAATGTTAACGGTTTTGAACCTTAGATATCCACTACGGTTTTAGATGCGATGCAATAACATGTGTTCAAAATCATGTTTTTAGCCATCATAAGCTTAAAATAAACGTTAACTTGTTTATTTCATATAGTTTTCCCTAACTGCAATTTTAACTCCTTTATATAAGTTTTCTAAAGGTCGAAGGGTAAATGGCGGCCCAGTTGGCTAAAAGAAGAAATAGCTACTACCTTTCTCCATGTATTTCCTTGTAGTTCGGTATTCGGAAGCATTTTTCGTTCGCAGGGCATTTCTCCCCCTGTTTCTTAACTGGCGTTATTTCTGTACTTTATACAATGAAATTAATTATTTTAAAGTACGATTATTGAACTTGTGAACTATATTAACGGTGATTCTAAATCCTTAACTATCGAAATCCTTTAAATCATATATTCTAAACAGTTTACGCTTTTTAAATCGTATGATTGTTAATCCCAACTTTTAATGTTAATTGTTTTCAACTTATCGCCAAGAAGTGAATATGCTTCATAAATTTATTCTAGCCTTCAAAACAAATTGTACGTATACATTTTTTTTAAACATTTCTGAACTAATCCAGATACAGAGAGAATGACACTGTAGGTGTTGATTTTTATCTGAAAACTGAATTAACATATTCTTCACAATTTCATCTGCTTTTGCATTCACCAACTCTTGTTTGCTGACAAACTGGTGTTTTTAAATGAATTCATTCATCCTGCCTTTAAAACCGCTCAATTTCCCACCAATACTTACAAAAGACGTAAAGAATATGTTACCCATCCTTCGCTATATTTAAGCCGCAGGAAGGAGTCAGTAACTTCGTTTGGATTCCATAAGCGTAAAAATATTTCATTTCAATTAAATAAGATTAAAAATAATAATATTTACTTCTCCATTTTTCAAAATTTCTAGAAGCGGACAAAATTGTTCCTTCATTGTTTTAGAAAAGTGATTTAAAAATTTTTGTTTTACAGACAGTTTAATTTTTGTATTGGCAGGACTGCATGGGAACTACGTAACTAATTGTCTGACAGCTCCAACATTTATCTCACTTTAACGAAAAACCGTTCTTTCTATTTTAATCATATTCTGTTTTTCTTTACATCGTTTAATCTTCTTCGAAGAAAATGTTTTTTCTGTTTCTTTTTTTCTGAATCCATTGTTAGTTGTCTACTTGTTCTGCACATAAAATCGTTTACATTTATTTCTTTTTCGTATAAAATTAAAAATACATTTCATATAAAATACACATTTTTCCGTACTATAAAAAATCTTTTTGTGGATGTACTTTAATTCCAACCTATCTCTTAAAAATATGTTTTCCATCGGTCTTATTTGAACTCTAGTAAAGGATGTAGATTCCATCGATCTATCAGTACGATCAATGTGTTAGTACGTTTTTAATAAACATAATTGAATTACAAGTTCGCAAGTCCTTATTTATAAAGTTTCAAAGATAATTTTTCAAACATTTCCTTTATTCAACAGATTTTGGTCTGATACTTTCAATTACCCGAATTTAAAAATATATTTTTGTCCCCTCCGAACTTAATCAGTCCCCCCTAAAATGAAAATTTAAAGGTCCTAAATACGCAAATATAGATTGAAACATTATTAATATCAATAATTATATTATATTCCGTAATCAATCTTTTAGGTTGGCTAAGAAATATTATAATTAAATTATATTTTTCAGTTTAAATAATAAACAATTATTCGTTTGAGTTACTGTTCGTTATTTTGTGTGTGTGTGTGTGTGTGTGTGTGTGTGTGTGTGTGTGTGTGTGTGTGTGTGTATT
>JBAIZL010000001.1:80451372-80473872 GCA_036971475.1 Prosapia bicincta | reverse complement strand
TACACACTAGAACAATATGAAATATACAGACACACAAAAACACAAAGTACAAACATATTAAACGAACAAACACAATAGAAATCACACATACTATTTCATATTGTTCTATTGTGGTACTTTTTTGTTGATGTGTAGGATTTCTAAGTTATGGTAAATGTCTGTGTATTTGTGTCCTGTTTCTTTTATGTGATTGTAACAAAATCACAATGTACAGACATATTAAACGAACAAACACAATACAAATCACACACACTCTTTGATACTTTCGAAAACCTACTTTTAAAATCATCACCGCTTGACCCGACATCTCCAAGCAGAAGACACTGATGAAGATCGGCACATCGACCGAAAACGTTCTGTCTCAGTAAGTTTTAATAAATTTACTAAATTTAAAGTTCAGAGTCAGAAACTATGGTTCATGGTTTACTTTTACTTTAACCTTACAATATTTATCTTCGTCAGCTCTATGCAGCAGACAACATCGCCCTTTAAAAGGTCGACATCACGCAAGGTAGGTATGTACCTACCAAGGTAGGTATGCAATAAAATGTTAAGTAATAGTTAACAATGTAGCTCCCTTTTTTCACCTTTTTTACTAGAAAACACATTTCAATAACAATAAAATTATTTTAAATGTCGCAAATTATATATAGTGGTTACAAATTGAAGAAATAGAAACGATCTCAACACATGCAAAACGTACCAATACTGGTGAAACTGTTTAAACTAAGGGTTAAACTAAATTACAATTAAATATTGGTATTTTACAAGTTAGCTACAAAGTGTCGGGTTAAAGCAAATTTGGTTTAAACAAACAAATTGCAAAAATAATCATTTATGGTTTTTTACATTTATAATCGCTTTCGTGTAATTTCTAATGCATTTTTAAGTACAGTAACATATGTAAAAACGAAACAATTAAAATGATGAAAGAAATAGGCAAAGAAAAAGTAATCTTTTTTTACATTAAAATAACTTCAATCACTCGGTAAATTTTTACATTGCAATTTCAAATTATTCAATTTGTCCATACTAATAAAACTTTCCTTTAACTTATTGTATCAAAAAATTAAGTTGATTATAATAGTAATTTTAATCAAACATTTTGTCTATTATTGTTGCAACTAACAAAATATTCAATTACGTTTTTAGCCGTATTCAACACCATCTGTTAATAGGTAAGTTTTAAGACATTTTGTAAAGTCGATTATATATTGCGTAATTTATTTCAATTATAATACTGTTTTCGATTCTACAATAAAAATAAGAATGAACCTAATAAACTTAAAAAATAAGTATATTCAATCCATTTTATGAAACAATTCATAGATAATATAAAAAGTACAGTAATGAATTCCCTTTTTCCGTGACGTCACGGCACATTTTGTCACTTAAGCTACTTTGCATGCAGAGGCAATCCTGCCAACTTATAATAAAAAAAATTCCCTAGGGTGTAGCCCGATATATTTTATTACATGCTTCAAACATGTGCAGCAGTTTCTTTTTATAACAACTCAAGAATTTAATATTCGATAATGGTTCTGTTTAAGTGGTAAATTATTAACGTTTCTCTCTTGCTAAGCATAGTTTTATGTTTATCTAAAACTCGGGAAATTTATTAGGCAATTATAAAATAAGGGGGATGCCTGAAGAATACGGATGAGAAGGAAATTGCCCAACACTTAAATTTACTTTTTTCATAAATTGCTTGTAAATATCACACGTTTTATGTATCATAGATGCATTATTATAGTGTCAAGTAAACTTTCTTATCAATAACTGCAGCTGTGGCTATATTAAAAATTATTATTACCAATGAAAGCTAAACAAACAAATGACTTTGTTTTTAAAAGTTTCTAAGTTGTTCAAAATGTGTTTAGTACTAATAATATACCGATCATTTCACACGTTTTATATCACGTGATGGTAGGCTACAAATAAAAATTAATCAATCTTTTTGTTAGAATATATTTTGTTCAGTTGTTTTTTTCGAAATTTTATTATGCCTTATGCTTAATATTCGTAAATATCCTTCAGGTTTAGAAAATGTATCAAATATTCTGTGCTGTGCCTAAAACTTTACATACAAATTTATGGAATGAAATTGAAATTTAAAAAAATATTTGCAGGTTAATAATAGAAGTAATAGGTTGTTCAATAAACGTAAATAAAAAAAGGGTGGTATTTTAAAAGGTGGTTATCTCTTTGTCAATGTCTTACATTCCACTTTACAACTTGTGCTCTTGGCATTGAGTTATCACACAAAGAATGTAACATCCCAAACCTGGTTGGTTACAGCTATTGACAGCTCCCTGTAGACGGCAAGAGACAAATTTATTACCTGGGAACATAAAGTGAAACGTTCTAAGAGTTTTCCCTAGAAGTCCAATCGAACAACTAACAGTGCAAAGTAGGTTATGTTACGACAAAGCAAACGCCTGAAGGGTGTCCACTAGCGTGCTAACATACATTAAAGGAAAGACCTTTAACATCGAACCGCCTTCAACTGTTTCTGAACAAGATGCTTCATATTGACCAGGATGTAAGGAGCTAGAGATGTCGTGTTAGTTTTGTTCACAGTGCCCCAGATATCTAGATTACCTGAAGACTGTAATGAAGATTTATGTGAGCAGAAAATATGCATTGTAATGGAACTGCCGCGCTGTTAATCTGTTGCAAATCACGTGGAATATCGTGTAGAATAGTAAAACATAATGGAGGATAAAATAATGGAAGAAAATTATATCTTTTTATAGTAAATATTTATCAGCGATATAATTGCAATACCAAAATTAAACTAACAGTGCTCCCAAAATGTTCGGCAGATATTTATCCAAGACATATATTTACAATATATATCTAGGTACACCATTTTGCATAATTGTCAAAAGCATATAGTATTTTTCTGTTTTGTTTCTTACCTTTTATGATAACATATATTTCTTTCTTTAAAATTCTTTACATTTATTACTTTCGATTAAGTTGATTCTACCCATATTATCAGTATGGATAGAATCATACTTTTGGCAGGGAAACCTCTGACAGCCAAATTTTGTTTTGAGTTACTTTTATGATAACTTATCTTGAGAAACTCGCTTTTAAATTTTACATTTATAATAGTTTTTGTTAACAAAACTCAATAATTATCATTTTACATTCCAAAACTTGAAAATACTCAAACATACTTTAATTGCCTGGTTTTGGAACAAGATGCTTATATCGATCAACAATTAATTTTCTAAGTTAAAGATATTTTTTTAGGTTTTGGTTTATTTATTGATATGTTAAAAAAGTTTGTACTTGAATATGATTTTGTTCTCTCATTTCCTCAAACTATTTAATATTATTATGATAAAATTACTGATAAAATAAAATGCGTATTATAAATAATAAATCCCGAATACGAATATTTAAATATGAATTTGAAATACGATTATACGTGAAAACACGTGCAAATTAGACAATATAGTGAAAAGTAATCAGTCTAAATCGATTTTTTGTCAGCAATTTAAATTAATTAAAATTGGTTAATACATTTTTTAATTACGTTTGGTTTTTAGTAGAATACTTGAATATAAACTTAAAGCCCCAGGTAAGATCGATCCCTACTGCTATGGTTCAAATAACTTACTGTCTACTGTCAATTAAAAGTAGTTAAAGCTTATAACATACGCCACATTTTCTTTGCTCTACAGCATGCCTCAAATGCAGTATCTGATCTCATCCCTCCACCCTCTCAGTGATAACGTAGGACAAATATTATTAATAAATCAAATTATTTATTGAAAAAATTCAATAGGATATAACCGAGCCTGTGAATAGAATGAATGCATGTTCTCTGAGCATGTAGGCTTGTTCTGCTGATTCAATCTATTTCCCACAAATTGTGTTTATATTTTCATTTTGACAGAAGATTGCAATTTTACCTCTGACTTTTATCTTTTGCTACATTTTTCGACCAGCACACAATACGCCACTCACAAGAAAGAATTCCGTGTTCCTAAGCAACGGCTAATAAGTTATGAAAAAGACGGCTTGGTTTTTCTTGTACCTTTAAACTACCATGGGTGGGTATTTATACTTTCGCACTTTCGTTACTCATAAAAGTAAATTAAATGGAATAAATACTCAAAACATTTCTTATTTATAACTTGAAACCGATCAATCAAGACTTTTGTGTGTTAAATACATGGAAAGTTTTTTTTCTCTAAAGTCTTTGTTGAATTTGAAAACCACATTTTTCAAAGATACTGTCATATGTTAATTTTAATCACTAGACGTTGGTTTAAAAATGTTTTTACAATATCTTTAAAAAAAAGTGGCAAGGTACAGTGGCAGATAACATTTTCAGGTATTTTTTTTTCTTATTAGTGCTTAAACTCTGGATTATTGTATATTTTATAGTATATCCAATAGAATACTACAATGGAATTACTACTAATAAAAAAATATTCTGTATATAAAAAGAAATTGTATGATGTTTTGCAAACTTAAGAGGATATGTCAGAATGCATGCTATCGTCTTCTTTGTCTAGGACGTGATGAGTAAGATTAGTTTAGCGATATATAGCCGCCTAGTAGGAGATACACGAAGAGTCATGACATCACGTGACTGGGTCGTCCACCTCAACTACGAGTATACCTTATCTCTATCGAGGTCATCAAGACGTGCCTACATGATACACTCCTAATGGGAAGGAAGGGGAGATGGAAAAAGGTAGAACTAAAAACCAGAAATAATGATTTTCTAATACTTGGGGGAAACAATATTATGGCGTAGCGAGCAATGTTGGATACTTGAAGTAAACAATTGCAGTAAAGAGCAAAGTCTCTTATCCAGGGACTTGAAGAAATAAACCTCTATTGATAAATTCAATAAATCATAACGAAAGTATGTTTACTAGAGATATATAAAAGCAAGAATTTATATCATTTGTTAAGACAAAAGCATAAAACAAAGAAACTAAATCCTTGTACATCAACGCAATTACTTACGGAACTTTAAATCTCGTGTAAATGCAGAATTCGCAAGAATTTGTTAAATAATAAAGTTACAAAGTCTTACTTCTGCAAGATAAAAACTTATATTTCTCTCCGCCTGGGGAGAGAAATACATTCTCCTTCTATAAATGGTTTCCTTTCTGGTTTGGATAATTTTGTTTAGTGTTTCCGCATACCTCTATTCCCCAAACATATGTGGTTCCCTTAATTATAACGCCCTTCAGAATGTTTACAAAAATTATTTGAGTGATATCTAATAATTTTCTTACAAAGGCAATTTATTGGATTTTTTTAAAAATGTCTTTCTTAATCTTAAAGATTTGATTTCGCATAGTACCAGATAAAATTATTTTTATTGTAGAATCAGACTCTTCTTAATATTTAGTACTAACTTAGATTTTTCTCTTTTAGATATTTCTTTAATATCTTGATCTGTCCAAACAGATAAGCGTAATAAATTACGCTCGTATTACTGAAACTTTACAGACTGCTTTTAATTAAATTAAGGCTCGTTATTTTGAAAAACAATTCATTATTTAAAATAAAAAGTATCATAAAATTGTGTACTAAGTTATACTTTTTAATGTAGTACCTCATTGGGAAATGGTTTGTGGGCATTATTCACTAAATAGAGATGTTGAAAAAAATCGTAAACGTTTAAATGTGCAACACTTTCAACGTGTAGCATCTTTCTGTTAAAACGTTATACCTCGTGTTAAAACTGGCGTGATATGTAACGTCTATGATACGTGGCTTCTTTTAATTGAACTTGTGTTTGTGTGTTTGGGTTTGTTTGTATGTTTTTCAGATTTAAGGTTAAAAAGAAAATATATATATACCATATGATGCCTTTGTTGGATGAAGGATGTTTATTGCGATTTTCGGATAAAAATAAGAGCAATATGGGTAGATACTCAATTGCCATTTTGTATATAGTTTCGCTGCTCTGGAGTACATGTTACCCTGTCCATAGTAACATGTATCAGCATGTATATGTTTATAGTGTTTTATGTGTATGTGTGTGTGTGTGTGTGTATGTGTGTGTGTGTGTGTGTGTGTGTGTGTGTCTGTGTGTCTGTGTGTCTGTGTGTACTTTGTGTGTCTGCTTATGTACCTATATGTGTATTATAATGCGTATGTGTTTTCAAAAGTAGCTGGGAAAATGTTCTAATTTCCTCGTGTATGTTAAATATTTATTTCCCTTTTTGTGGAAATTCACTGACAAACGTGAAATTAGGATTTAATTTTTCAGGGTTTGCTGTTCGACTGAAATGTTTTAAATGGGTATTGGAGCATAAAGTGAATCACTATTTACTCAGTAAGTAGTTTATGACGTCATAAATTAAAACTATGATCATACCTGGGTCCGCGTTAAACTATACGTTGTATATTCATTGATTCACATTTAATGGCGAACATGTGAGATAAAGTTTACAAATATTTTATAAAACACGCATCTAAATGTTAACGAAGCTATGAGGGAAGTGTGGACGTCCGTTGCGAAGGTATTAAATTTTTACAGCAAAAAAGGAAAAATATTTTTTTCATCTTAAATAAATTATTTCATTAAATGTATTTGAAAATAGTATTTTTAATTTCAAAATTAAGATGTTTTTTTCATTGAGAAGTATCAAATAGATCCATAAGGTAAATATAATTCAAGGCACCGGATATCCTTCAGCTAATAGTGGATATTTCCTTTTGTCTCTTCCTTAATGCTGACTACTTTTACCATCATTCCACATCATCATCGAAAAGCCATGGTATAAGATCTTGACCAAGAACTCTAACAACAAATTTATCTCCTAAATCCTACACTGCCTAGTCATGATTCATGTTACAAGGGGAGGTTCTTGCACCTTCCAAGTCACGTCCAGTGACTAGCTAATAGTGGATATCTCCTTTTGTCTCTTCCTTAATGCTAACTGCTTTTACCACAATTCCACATCATTATCGAAAAGCCATGGTATAATATCTTGACCAAGAACTCTAACAACAAATTTATCTCCTAAATCCTACACTGCCTAGTCATGATTCATGTTACAAGGGGAGGTTCTTGCACCTTCCAAGTCACGTCCAGTGACTAGCTAATAGTGGATATCTCCTTTTGTCTCTTCCTTAATGCTAACTGCTTTTACCACAATTCCACATCATCATTGAAAAGCCATGGTATAAGATCTTGACCAAGAACTCTAACAACAAATTTATCTCCTAAATCCTACACTGCCTAGTCATGATTCATGTTACAAGGGGAGGTTCTTGCACCTTCCAAGTCACGTCCAGTGACTAGCTAATAGTGGATATCTCCTTTTGTCTCTTCCTTAATGCTAACTGCTTTTACCACAATTCCACATCATCATCGAAAAGCCATGGTATAAGATCTTGACCAAGAACTCTAACAACAAATTTATCTCCTAAATCCTACACTGCCTAGTCATGATTCATGTTACAAGGGGAGGTTCTTGATCCTTCCAAGTCACGTTCAGTGACTAGCTAATAGTGGATATCTCCTTTTGTCTCTTCCTTAATGCTAACTGCTTTTACCACAATTCCACATCATCATCGAAAAGCCATGGTATAATATCTTGACCAAGAACTCTAACCACAAATTTATCTCCTAAATCCTACACTGCCTAGTCATGATTCATGTTACCAGGGGAGGTTCTTGCACCTTCCAAGTCACGTTCAGTGACTAGCTAATAGTGGATACCTCCTTTTGTCACTTCCTTAATGCTAACTGCTTTTACCACAATTCCACATCATCATCGAAAAGCCATGGTATAACATCTTGACCAAGAACTCTAACAACAAATTTATCTCCTAAATCCTACACTGCCTAGTCATGATTCATGTTACAAGGGGAGGTTCTTGATCCTTCCAAGTCACGTTCAGTGACTAGCTAATAGTGGATATCTCCTTTTGTCACTTCCTTAATGCTAACTGCTTTTACCACAATTCCACATCATTATCGAAAAGCTATGGTATAATATCTTGACCAAGAACTCTAACAACAAATTTATCTCCTAAATCCTACACTGCCTAGTCATGATTCATGTTACAAGGGGAGGTTCTTGATCCTTCCAAGTCACGTTCAGTGACTAGCTAATAGTGGATACCTCCTTTTGTCACTTCCTTAATGCTAACTGCTTTTACCACAATTCCACATCATTATCGAAAAGCCATGGTATAAGATCTTGACCAAGAACTCTAACAACAAATTTATCTCCTAAATCCTACACTGCCTAGTCATGATTCATGTTACAAGGGGAGGTTCTTGATCCTTCCAAGTCACGTTCAGTGACTAGCTAATAGTGGATACCTCCTTTTGTCTCGTCCTTAATGCTAACTGCTTTTACCACAATTCCACATCATTATCGAAAAGCCATGGTATAATATCTTGACCAAGAACTCTAACAACAAATTTATCTCCTAAATCCTACACTGCCTAGTCATGATTCATGTTACAAGGGGAGGTTCTTGATCCTTCCAAGTCACGTTCAGTGACTAGCTAATAGTGGATATCTCCTTTTGTCTCATCCTTAATGCTAACTGCTTTTACCACAATTCCACATCATCATCGAAAAGCCATGGTATAATATCTTGACCAAGAACTCTAACAACAAATTTATCTCCTAAATCCTACACTGCCTAGTCATGATTCATGTTACAAGGGGAGGTTCTTGATCCTTCCAAGTCACGTTCAGTGACTAGCTAACAGTGGATATCTCCTTTTGTCTCATCCTTAATGCTAACTGCTTTTACCACAATTCCACATCATCATCGAAAAGCCATGGTATAATATCTTGACCAAGAACTCTAACAACAAATTTATCTCCTAAATCCTACACTGCCTAGTCATGATTCATGTTACAAGGGGAGGTTCTTGCACCTTCCAAGTCACGTCCAGTGACTAGCTAATAGTGGATATCTCCTTTTGTCTCATCCTTAATGCTGACTACTTTTACCACATTTCCACATCATCATCGAAAAGCCATGGTATAAGATCTTGACCAAGAACTCTAACAACAAATTTATCTCCTAAATCCTACACTGCCTAAGTCATGATTCATGTTACAAGGGGAGGTTCTTGCACCTTCCAAGTCACGTCCAGTGACTAGCTAATAGTGGATACCTCCTTTTGTCTCTTCCTTAATGCTAACTGCTTTTACCACAATTCCACATCGTCATCGAAAAGCCATGGTATAAGATCTAGACCAAGAACTCTAACAACAAATTTATCTCCTAAATCCTACACTGCCTAGTCATGATTCATGTTACAAGGGCAGGTTCTTGCACCTTCCAAGTCACGTTCAGTGACTAGCTAATAGTGGATACCTCCTTTTGTCTCTTCCTTAATGCTAACTGCTTTTACCACAATTCCACATCATTATCGAAAAGCCATGGTATAAGATCTTGACCACGAACTCTAACAACAAATTTATCTCCTAAATCCTACACTGCCTAGTCATGATTCATGTTACAAGGGGAGGTTCTTGCACCTTCCAAGTCACGTCCAGTGACTAGCTAATAGTGGATATCTCCTTTTGTCTCTTCCTTAATGCTAACTGCTTTTACCACAATTCCACATCATTATCGAAAAGCCATGGTATAAGATCTTGACCAAGAACTCTAACAACAAATTTATCTCCTAAATCCTACACTGCCTAGTCATGATTCATGTTACAAGGGAAGGTTCTTGCACCTTCCAAGCCACGTTCAGTGACTAGCTAATAGTGGATACCTCCTTTTGTCTCTTCCTTAATGCTAACTGCTTTTACCACAATTCCACATCATTATCGAAAAGCCATGGTATAAGATCTTGACCAAGAACTCTAACCACAAATTTATCTCCTAAATCCTACACTGCCTAGTCATGATTCATGTTACAAGGGGAGGCTCTTGATCCTTCCAAGTCACGTCCAGTGACTAGCTAATAGTGGATATCTCCTTTTGTCTCATCCTTAATGCTAACTGCTTTTACCACAATTCCACATCATTATCGAAAAGCCATGGTATAATATCTTGACCAAGAACTCTAACAACAAATTTATCTCCTAAATCCTACACTGCCTAGTCATGATTCATGTTACAAGAGGAGGTTCTTGCACCTTCCAAGTCACGTCCAGTGACTAGCTAATAGTGGATACCTCCTTTTGTCTCTTCCTTAATGCTGACTGCTTTTACCATCATTCCACATCATCATCGAAAAGCCATGGTATAAGATCTTGACCAAGAACTCTAACAACAAATTTATCTCCTAAATCCTACACTGCCTAGTCATGATTCATGTTACAAGGGGAGGTTCTTGATCCTTCCAAGTCACGTTAAGTGACTAGCTAATAGTGGATACCTCCTTTTGTCTCTTCCTTAATGCTAACTGCTTTTACCACAATTCCACATCATCATCGAAAAGCCATGGTATAATATCTTGACCAAGAACTCTAACAACAAATTTATCTCCTAAATCCTACACTGCCTAGTCATGATTCATGTTACCAGGGGAGGTTCTTGCACCTTCCAAGTCACGTTCAGTGACTAGCTAATAGTGGATACCTCCTTTTGTCTCTTCCTTAATGCTGACTGCTTTTACCACAATTCCACATCATTATCGAAAAGCTATGGTATAATATCTTGACCAAGAACTCTAACAACAAATTTATCTCCTAAATCCTACACTGCCTAGTCATGATTCATGTTACAAGGGGAGGTTCTTGATCCTTCCAAGTCACGTTAAGTGACTAGCTAATAGTGGATATCTCCTTTTGTCTCTTCCTTAATGCTGACTGCTTTTACCATCATTCCACATCATCATCGAAAAGCCATGGTATAAGATCTTGACCAAGAACTCTAACAACAAATTTATCTCCTAAATCCTACACTGCCTAGTCATGATTCATGTTACAAGGGGAGGTTCTTGATCCTTCCAAGTCACGTTAAGTGACTAGCTAATAGTGGATATCTCCTTTTGTCTCTTCCTTAATGCTGACTGCTTTTACCATCATTCCACATCATCATCGAAAAGCCATGGTATAAGATCTTGACCAAGAACTCTAACAACAAATTTATCTCCTAAATCCTACACTGCCTAGTCATGATTCATGTTACAAGGGGAGGTTCTTGATCCTTCCAAGTCACGTCCAGTGACTAGCTAATAGTGGATACCTCCTTTTGTCTCTTCCTTAATGCTGACTGCTTTTACCACAATTCCACATCATCATCGAAAAGCCATGGTATAAGATCTTGACCACGAACTCTAACAACAAATTTATCTCCTAAATCCTACACTGCCTAGTCATGATTCATGTTACAAGGGGAGGTTCTTGCACCTTCCAAGTCACGTCCAGTGACTAGCTAATAGTGGATACCTCCTTTTGTCACTTCCTTAATGCTAACTGCTTTTACCACAATTCCACATCATCATCGAAAAGCCATGGTATAAGATCTTGACCAAGAACTCTAACAACAAATTTATCTCCTAAATCCTACACTGCCTAGTCATGATTCATGTTACAAGGGGAGGTTCTTGCACCTTCCAAGTCACGTCCAGTGACTAGCTAATAGTGGATACCTCCTTTTGTCTCTTCCTTAATGCTGACTGCTTTTACCATCATTCCACATCATCATCGAAAAGCCATGGTATAACATCTTGACCAAGAACTCTAACAACAAATTTATCTCCTAAATCCTACACTGCCTAGTCATGATTCATGTTACAAGGGGAGGTTCTTGCACCTTCCAAGTCACGTCCAGTGACTAGCTAATAGTGGATATCTCCTTTTGTCTCTTCCTTAATGCTGACTGCTTTTACCATCATTCCACATCATCATCGAAAAGCCATGGTATAAGATCTTGACCAAGAACTCTAACAACAAATTTATCTCCTAAATCCTACACTGCCTAGTCATGATTCAAATTACAAGGGGAGGTTCTTGATCCTTCCAAGTCACGTCCAGTGACTAGCTAATAGTGGATACCTCCTTTTGTCTCTTCCTTAATGCTGACTGCTTTTACCACAATTCCACATCATCATCGAAAAGCCATGGTATAAGATCTTGACCAAGAACTCTAACAACAAATTTATCTCCTAAATCCTACACTGCCTAGTCATGATTCATGTTACAAGGGGAGGTTCTTGCACCTTCCAAGTCACGTCCAGTGACTAGCTAATAGTGGATACCTCCTTTTGTCACTTCCTTAATGCTAACTGCTTTTACCACAATTCCACATCATCATCGAAAAGCCATGGTATAAGATCTTGACCAAGAACTCTAACAACAAATTTATCTCCTAAATCCTACACTGCCTAGTCATGATTCATGTTACAAGGGGAGGTTCTTGCACCTTCCAAGTCACGTCCAGTGACTAGCTAATAGTGGATACCTCCTTTTGTCTCTTCCTTAATGCTAACTGCTTTTACCACAATTCCACATCATTATCGAAAAGCCATGGTATAATATCTTGACCAAGAACTCTAACAACAAATTTATCTCCTAAATCCTACACTGCCTAGTCATGATTCATGTTACAAGGGGAGGTTCTTGCACCTTCCAAGCCACGTTCACATTACTACCTTTTGTTCCCTTTACCTTAAATTAACAAAATCTGTTTGTTGTTCCTAATACTATAGTGTGTAAGTAATTTTTAGCCGTCTCCTTTTCTGTGTTATAAAAACAAAACAATCAAAATTTATGCTTCGCAAATTTTACACCCTGAGTCATGGAGGACTGTAAAACAGTTGCTAAGGGTCGCGGGCTAGAGCAATAAATTGTAAACTGCCGGACTTTGTATTCACAAGACTTCTTACGAAGTTGTAAAAATCGTTTAAAATACAAAAGTGCTTTAGTGGCACCCGGGCCGGGGCTCCGGCCATTATTTTTTTATTAGGGAATTTCCGCTAAGGAAAGTCAGACGTGTAATTCCAGAATATTTGGAGATCTTGAGTTTTATAGTTGACGAAAAAAATGGAAATGTTTAAAATAATTAGGATTAAATATAAGATTACAACTTCCTCGTTATAAACACATGCATTAACCAATGCGCAAACACTTGAATGCAGTCCTATTTGAAATAATTGTTTTTTTCTTACTGTAAAACTTAGTTTAAGACTTTAACTTTGTTTATCTTATAAAAATTCTATTATAAACAAAATTTAATCTGTTTTATTCGATAAACCACTATTTAAGTTATTTTGAGGCATATAACAAATTATATCTTCTTAAAAATTATCTTCATATGCACAATACATTTTACAATCCAAAAATTATTTGGTCGTTCCTAATCGATTGTTACATCAAATTATTGCGATTGGTTTTATAAAATTTGTATCCTGTAAACTACAGTCTGACGTTTCAAACACGTGTACGTGACCTGAAAACCATTTGCCTCGCTAGGCAGCGAGTAGCTGGAGACGTCTTTACCAAAATATTTGCAGCGACCTTGGAATTATTCTTTCATTTGTTACAACAAATATCCTTTACTACATATTCAAGCAACGATCTTTATCATGGAGTTATTTTGCAATTATTTGTTAGCTAGTGTTGGAATGATGCAATTTTTGTGTATTTATGGAGAGTATATTTTTATAAAAGAGTGGCAGTGCCTCACACACACCAACACACGCACGCGCACACACCAACGCACGCACGCACGCGCGCGCACACACACCCATTTATTTATATATATATATGTGTGTGTATATATACATATATATATATATATATATATATATATATATATATATATATATATGCTAATAATAAAAAAGTATAAGGTTTTAAGTAATACAATAAACCAATCTCACAATATTTACCAAATCAAACCTGACAAGAAAATGTTTTAATTTTAATACAAACTGAAACTTCTAAAAACTTGATATCAAATTGAGTAATCGAATAATCGATATTTTGATCATTTAAGATTTTAATATTAAGAAATGTTTGATATTTTAAATATTTTAATATATGAAAACAGCGGGTAAAAGTTTTACGATTCGATATTCAACCATTGTGGTCAATTTATATACATATATACCAAAGCTTCAAACAAAATTGTAAATTTTAAACATTTCTACCCTTTAGTTCTAAACTTTTTAATTTTTTTCGCCTCTTAAAGAACACATAGGTCATGTATTATGTAAGTTACTATATTATATGAGTTACATTATTAGGTTACTTCATGTTTTTACAAAACATTTACACTCCCATAAAGCCTTAGAGAATACTGAATTGCAATTTTAAAAACAGAATATTGTAACGGAGGAAATAAACTGGTGCTTCAAAAGCGACCAATTCAAATGTATCTTGAGTCGCAGATGGAACATATGCAAACGTGGTCACGTCCAACTTATTTTCCTTGTGTCCAAATACGTGAAAAGATGTTGCGAGCCTGACGTGACTGAGGGTGTAGCGTACATCTTTTCTTAATTTCTTCACACAAAAATACCCTGTTTATGGGCTGCATTAACCTGATCCTTTTGGAAATGCATATCAGTTATATACTTATAATTGCAGTTTTACTCTCTGCGGTATCGGTAGACTATTGTACATTAAAACAGTATTTTTTTTAAAAATAATCAGTCACTTACATTAGCGTAACTTAATTCATTATATTTCTAAACTAAAATCAAGTCACTAAGACGTCTCTAACGTTGGATAACCTTATATATATATATATATATATATATATATCACTTTCACTTATGTACTTAAACTTATATCACTTTCAATGACTGGCCTTGCCATTATTTTCGGGCATACCTTGAAACAAGGACAAGAAAAGATAATGACAAGGCCAGTCATTGAAAGTTAACTCGCATAAATACCAAGTAAGATTCTTGTTTAAGTACATAAGTGAAAGTGATAAGTGTATCCAAGAAAACAGTGTTGCATAACTACAAATATATATATGTGTGTGTGTGTGTGTGTGTGTGTGTGTTTTCTTGTTTAATAATCTAAAACAACATAGGTTATTCATACAAGAATATTATTTATATGAATAATTATTCATTCCTGATGATGTTGGTACTGTTTACAAACGAAAATCTTTGAATATAAATAAATAATATTCTTGTATTTGAATAACCTATGTTGTTTTATATATATATATATATATATATATATATATATATATATATATATATATATATATGTGCGTGTGTGTGTGTGTGTGTGTGTGTGTTGGCAATTCTTTTAAATTGAATTTTATAATTTATCATATTTATAAATGTTAAAATTTACCTTTTAAATATAACTGACTAAGTAAATAAATTGCAATAAAAATGTATCCTACGTCAGTGAACTGGAATCCATATTTACTGTTTACTTGTTAGAAATACAATTTTTAGTAATAGAGATTCTCTTTGTAAATGATAAATAATGTTCAAAATTCTACAATCTCAACATCCATTTATAGAGTGCCCTACCATAATAAACTACAAGATTAGGGATAAACATTTTATATAATTAGATTTTTAAATCTGCCCTAGTTTACAAGCAAAAGCCAAAACTATTTTTATATTATAATAAACCTATATTGTATTGGTTATAAAACCTATAATATATATTATATTAATGGGCAAAGTATCTACTTTTATTTATTATACAATGTTTTGACCCCATTCCAAACGATATTAAACTAACGTTTATATATATATATATATTTATTTATATATATATATATATATATATATATATATATATATATATATATATATATAAGTGCGAACCTCAACTTTTTTGGGAGCACTTCGTCAATGCAAGATGTTACTCTGGGGAAACGTCGAAACTGCGATTTTATGCACCGCAAAATCAATGGATGTACTCCGGATTTTAATTATTCATTATATTTTTTCATGTGTTATTTATATATATATATATTAACATATTAAATATGGTGATATGTTATTTTGTAATATAGTTAATAAATTAAAAATATTTCATAAACAAGAATACTTTTAATGAATATACTCCTAGTAATTAGATATTACAATTACTAGAAATAAAGAATCATTTGAATATAATATATATAGAAAACCAACGCAGACAAATCAAATAATATCTAATTATTCAAATCATCCATACAACCAAAAAATGACAGCGCTTTATAATTTACTACATAGAATGCACAAAATACCAATGAACTTAAATGATCAAATAAAAAAGAAAAATATAATATATCAAATTGGTTTGGAAAATGGATATAAAAGAAATACTATAGATAAATTAAATAATAATATAATAAGAAAACATAAACTCGAAAATACTTTGTACCTAATAAGAGAGAAAATATTTGGACAACTTTCACATTCACTGGTAACGAAATAAATAAAATTACAAGATTATTTAAAGAAACAAATTTACAAATTACATATAAAACTGATAATAAAATTAAAAATGTAATAAACAATAACAAGAATCAAAATAATATACACGAAAGAAATGGAGTATATAACATAAAATGTCAAACTTGTAATCAATTATATGTATTACAAACAAAAAAGAAATTAAAAGAAAGATACAAAGAACATTTAAACGCTTATATCAAACCAAATATATACAAATCCAATTTAGCTACGCATTGTATTAATAATGGACATGAGTTTCCGGAAATAGAAAATATGAAATTAATAAAAGAATTAAATAAAGGATTAAAAATGAATATATTTGAAACATTGGAAATGTATAAGCTTAAAGTTAAAGACAAATTAATTGATGAACAAATTCAAGTGAGATCAAGGCACCAAACTATTTATAAAGTCACTGATGTTATAGAAAAATTTACATAAAGTGCAATACTTATAAACATATGATTCTTTGTAGCACATATGATTTAATTTTGTAAAAGTATTTTATTAGATAATTATTTTCCTGAAGTTGCTGATACTATTTTATCGGCGAAAAGCTTTGAATGAATATATTCATTAAAAGTATTCTTGTTTATGAAATATTTTTAATTTATTAATTATATATATTAATATATATTAATATATATATATATATATATATATATATATATATATATATATATATAAACTTTAAATGAGTAGATGTTTAAAATTATACAGATTTTTACTTATAATTTACAATAGTTGATACCCGTGTAATAATTCTTATAAATGAAAGTTGAAATATTCTATAAAACATTTAAATTATTAAAAACTAACTATATCAAACAACAATTTGTTTAACAATAAATTTGTCCTACACAGTACACATCATAATCTGTATAAAGACTATAACTATATGACTGAATCCGTATATAATTTATGCAAACGTATATGTTTATAAATTTATTGCTTGTACAGTCTATTCAAATTTGCAAAGTAATTCCTTGTAAGATATAAATATCCCTCTGCGTACTTTGCATTAATTTACACAATATTTACTGCCTCAGCAGTTGGCAATAATGGTTTCTATTGTCCGAGAACTTATGACTAGAAACGGTTACGTTTGCTTTTGTTTGGAAATGCTCCAATAGACTGTCGAGTAGATATTACTATATCATTTGTATCATTATTTTCAAAATTTATTACTATATTGTCCTTCAGATGAAATTTCTTTGTTGCATTACATTTTTAAGACAACGTGGTTAATTTAGATGAAATTATCGGCAGTTATATTCTCACGGTCATTTTCCGAGTGATGTAAGTATTTTTCATTAGGAAAGTTACAACTCAAAGGACGTTCTTGTGAAGTATAGGGGGTTTGATATTTTGCCTCACATACACATTTATATGTTAAATGTAAGGGCTTTGTTTCTTATAGTAAAACAGGCTTGATAAGGAAAACGAACTAGTTGCCAGAAACGTTCCATTATTAAAATAAATATCTTTGACTCGATGGTCAACCAACCGTTTTTTTCAATTATTTAGTTATTTTTCATTTACACAATATCAAGAACACAGTGGTACAATATATTACAATGAAAATATTGGAAAATCCCTAATACCACAAAAATAATCAAAAATAAATAAAACAAGTTACTTAAAATTAAACCCTTATGTACATTTCGATGAACATGTCATCATCATCAGAGGGTCTTATTACAAAATTATAACCTAGCAAACAAGAAGTTACAAACTAGAGTGATACTAGATTGTAATTTTGTAATAAGATCCTCTGATGATGATGACACGGTCATCGAAATGTACATAAGGATTTAATCTTAAGTAACTTGTTTTATTTGTTTTTTTTTGTTTTTTTGTGGTATTGGGGTTCTTTCCAATATTTTCATTATAATATTTTTCATTTGTATAATTGTTACGCCCAGCCTTAGTTTGCACGATAATTAGTCCCATTAAACCATCAAAAAATAATTAAATATCCGTAAAATACCCTCTTGCTGTTTGTCCTTTTCCTCCTAATACTGTTTTCGTTTTCCGGGAGTGGTTTGACACCTAACGTTGACGCCGACTGGGAATGGGTATACTTCAGGCACGCGACCTTGATCAAGCGAGTGGGGTTACTGCCTTAGAGAGACATTATCTCCAATCCTTACTTTTGTCTTTTTCCACCTACTCTTCCTCATTCCTCTTACAGATAGTATCGAGTATAGACGGAGACCTTCCTGAGGTCCTAAGAGGAAGTAGATCTACCTCATGGAAGGGAAGCTCCACATCAAAACGATGACCAGACCAGACCGAGAGCTACACCCCAAACAATCAGAATAGAATCCAACTTCCTTAAACCTGTCTGTTCACACAGCCTTTCAGACTCCGTATAGTTCTTTCACAATAATAACCTAAAACCAAACTTGCTGCTTGTTGTTTAATATCTTGGATAATTCAGACATTATTTGATATTTAAATATAACACAACCAAGCCATCTACATGCACAAACTTACAAGTACATCCTCTTTATCATGTTCCCAACATAACATATTTACGCTAGCAATTTTCACCTCCAGACTGAAATTGAATTAACAAATGAATTGTTGTCATTTTGTTTAAAAACCCACGGTCTGTTTTCTTAAAGGACTTGAAGTGTTCGACGAGCTTGATTATCAGCTTATTGTTTGGTAAATTCTTAAAACAGACGCGTGTGTTAGTTTTTGTTGACAATCGCTCATTAATGGGTCTGTTACATTTTTAATAAACATATTATAAATTTATATATAATTATTATTAATTATATATTACTAATATATTATTATTTTGTCAAGAATTTCAATATTTTTTAAGCAAATATTATTTCTATTTATTTATGGTATTTTAGAGTGATAAAGGTCATTTCTCTCAAATACTAACATTATAATTGTAAAAGGTTAGGTACGAATACTCTTCTTCTAATATTTTTTTATAGTGGTAGGTGTCTACCAGGTGTCTACTCTAAACATAACTAGGTCCTGTAGTTCTTGAAAGTCCCTGATAACGGAAGCACAGTGAGCAGCTCGGAGACTTAGCAGGAAATAAGCATGTCTAAGACTTGCTAAAAATGTTAAACTTACAATACTACTTTCACTCGCCAATGTGCGTGACATTTAAGTAACGTTTTGGACCACCTTCTAAATTCCTAACTAGATACGAAATACGTCAGGGATTTCAATATTAATACGCGTAGCTACGTTTTGCTCGTATTTCTCCCATTCAACCGTTTTATCGACCAGATTATTAGAAAATAATTTGGTGTGTCCCTTTTTATCTATTATATTTCTACTTATCATATTATCTCTTTGTATTCTATTCTAGTTTTTAAGTCTTCCCAAAAATGAGTTTCCCTCAATAGATAAAGGGTTCTAACTTAACATCGTAAAGTTGTACTTTCTGTAAGACACGCGCAAGAACTACATGAACATTCCAAATGTCAAACGCTTTAAGCTCCAAGAATACGGCTCCCACTGTTTTTAGAATTGAAATCAACATCGCGGAGGAAACAAATCCGAGAGATATCCTTGCTCTAAAATATTTTACTATATATTGAAGTATAAACCGTAACCCCTTTAAACAGTGAAATAAACTTATATGATTGGCACTATACGCTTTATGTCGCTGTAAAGACGTTCATCACGACGGGTTTAAAATGGAAAATTTCGTCGCAGAGCATGGTTCGCAATTAAACTTCTTTAAACAATGTGATCAGTTCCGATTCAAACAGATAAACATTAAAAATATTCCAAAACATCTTTAAGACAATTCCATTAAAATTTAAAATGTACATTACTTGTTAGATTGTATATCCGTAAAAAAAGTTAAAACAATATTTTTGATCTCCTAAATTTTAATAAAACCAATTCGTTTTATTTTATAAAAGTCTACATCTGCAGTATAATATAGCAAGATGTATTTTTTTAAGTGAAAGTATTTTTACATTAATAATACTTCATATCAACATAAAAATTTCCTCGGCGTACTTTTTCAATTCCTTCTATTAGCTAACACTCTTTATATATATATATATATATATATATATATATATATATATATATATATATATATAATACAAATTTTCAATCTTTATTGAAATACATTTTTATTCATCCAATCAAGATCAAATACATTTTTTCAACCTATAGTGGATGACAATTAATGTAAATGCAGTTTTTTGAAATTTACATTCAATAATTAAATTATAAAAATTTGAGGCGTTTAGGTAGGATTCGTACTGAGTATGTTCAAGTTCAAAGTCTAGTGCGTTGGCAGTGAGCCAACTTTCCCATAGCTAGAAATCTAATTGCAAAAGAGGTATATGAATTTTTTCTTTAGCCTCCCATATATTTGTCAAAACCTTCATTGCACAACCTTAAATTGTTGTCATGGTAACCACACAGTATAATAAATAATCCTCTACGATTAAAAATGAATGAAAAGAATAAAATAAACAAACGGATTTGGTTTAAAGTTATCGTACCTTGCTTCACAAACGGACAATGCGACAGTAAAGAGAAAATAAACTACAACAATACAAGCGACGAAGAAAAATAAAACGTATGATAACCAACAAACAAAATTAATAGTCCAACACCATACATTGAAACGAAAATGGAAATTTGCAAGCGAATTCGCTTTTAATTTCACCACCTCATATTGTTATTCTGACATATGTATATACATATTTATATTAGTTGTAATTATATAATAAAAAGAATAAAATTTGTCTGTGATGTAGGAAGTAGGAATTGATTTTTTATTATTTATATTACCTGTTCTTAGTTTGTTTTAAAATTTTGCAACAACTACTTAAAAAGCGCTTGTCACTAGTCAGTAAACAATGATTACAGAATTGATTAAAGAAAAGTAAGAATATTTTGTCAGGCGTCAATAAACTTTATATTGATTATTTAAATCATAACGAAAACTAACTTTCAATAAATTATTCCTCTTGCTGGTTTCTATAACAAAGTCACCATTATCAGTTGGTACAAATAACTAACTATAACTAAGTTACAGTTTTACATTACCTATCCTCATTATTGATGATGATTTTGTAATTGAAACGAGTTTATGGATGAAATTATTGTGAGAAGGCTATTATTATTTTGAAAACATTACCTTTGCTCACAAACCAACAAACAAATGGCGGAAGTTGTATGATATAATATAATAAATAAGAAGTTATCATACAATTACGAGGCAGTAAATGTAGTTTGACTTTTGCGCGTGAAATCAAACTAATTTAGAAAATTAAGAAGGATGGCATTTCTGTAAAATAAAATAAGGACAGTGATCAATGATAAAGTGTTCGCGTTGAGACAATAAGACGAATATACTTTTGCGAAGAGTCAAAGATCGTAGTTATTTCCCCCAAAAATAATATAACTTGTGTTCAGAAAGTATTCATACGGATACTGAAGAAACTGAAAATCAAAAGCAAAAATTACAGACTCTATGATACTAGAGTGCCCGAACTAAATATCGCCATATCTGAAGGGTAATCCTGTAACAGCGAAATGTTGGTATAAAGGGGGAATGAGGTGGAAATATAATGGCTGAGCCATACCATAAAAGAAATAGCCATACCATGAAAGAACTGTACAGCTGTATAGGGGTCCCCAAAGAACGATTTCAGTATATATATAATACTACTTGTATACTGGTGTAGTACTTATATTAGAGCATTGTTATTACACTCTGCTAATACCACCAACACACCTAACCAAGTGAACATGTTATATGCTATATGTAATGCACCATTAGAAAACTACATATTCTTATAGCTTACCAATTTTCTGGTAACATTTGTATTTAAAAAACATGACCAAATATGATTTCAACATCAATAAACATTGCAAGATGTAAAACTTAGCCCTGGCTGGATCAGCAGGTGCAAGATTGTTATGTGGACTAAAATAATGTTTAAATTTAATCTTTAATGGTATTACACAAATGTGATGAAATTCTCATGTAAATGGGAGCACATTATTCCACCTTCTACAACAATTACTAATGTCACCAATTTTTATTTTCATTTGTAAAGTCCAATCCAACATCATTAATCTTTAGCTTGCGTACAGCTGATTTAGAATTACAACCACTGTCCGTTAATGTTATGTGAAAATAATTTTAA
>JBAIZL010000001.1:80426372-80446372 GCA_036971475.1 Prosapia bicincta | reverse complement strand
TAGATTAAAAATCAAGAATAGATTTAAGGGGTTTGAATTCAAAGAAGAGATTTAATGCGTTTACATTATATCAAGAATATATGTAAAGCGTTTAAATTCATTCAAGGATAGATTTAAGGTGTTTAGATTAAAAATCAAGAATAGATTTAAGGGGTTTGAATTCAAAGAAGAGATTTAAAGCGTTTACATTATATCAAGAATATATGTAAAGTGTTTAAATTCATTCAAGGATAGATTTAAGCTGTTTAGATTAAAAATCAAGAATAGATTTAAGGGGTTTGAATTCAAAGAAAATATTTAAGGCGTTTACATTCATTCAAGAAGAGATTTAAGCTGTTTAGATTCATTCACAAGAGTAGATTTATGGCGTTAAAATTCAAAGAAAATATTTAAGGCATTTGCATTCATTCAAGGATAGATTTAAGGTGTTTAGATTAAAAATCAAGAATAGATTTAAGGGGTTTGAATTCAAAGAAGAGATTTAAAGCGTTTACATTATATCAAGAATATATGTAAAGTGTTTAAATTCATTCAAGGATAGATTTAAGCTGTTTAGATTAAAAATCAAGAATAGATATAAGGCGTTTAAATTCAAAGAAGAGATTTAAAGCGTTTACATTATACCAAGAATATATGTAAAGTGTTTAAATGCATTCAAGGATAGATTTAAGGTGTTTAGATTAAAAATCAAGAATAGATTTAAGGGGTTTGAATTCAAAGAAGAGATTTAAAGCGTTTACATTATATCAAGAATATATGTAAAGTGTTTAAATTCATTCAAGGATAGATTTAAGCTGTTTAGATTAAAAATCAAGAATAGATTTAAGGGGTTTGAATTCAAAGAAAATATTTAAGGCGTTTAAATTCATTCAAGAAGAGATTTAAGCTGTTTAGATTCATTCACAAGAGTAGATTTATGGCGTTAAAATTCAAAGAAAATATTTAAGGCATTTGCATTCATTCAAGAAGAGATTTAAGGTGATAAGATTCATTGAAGAATAGATTTAAGGCGTTTAAATTCAAAAAAGAGATTTAATGCGTTTACATTATATCAAGAATATATGTAAAGCGTTTAAATTCATTCAAGGATAGATTTAAGGTGTTTAGATTAAAAATCAAGAATAGATTTAAGGGGTTTGAATTCAAAGAAAAAGTTTAAGACGTTTAAATTCTTTCGACAAGGTATTTAAGGTGTTTATATTCATTCGTGAAGATATTTAATGAATAATTCAGTTTTTGACGTGTTGTCTCTGAATTTGTATTCCGAAGCTTTGATTTGGTGTTTGAATTTGGTATTAGAAGGTTTTTTTAATATATATATTTTTTTTTATTAGGCCTATTTTATTTTAACTTATAAAATGCGTTTTTTTACTCATTATTCTTCAATGTGACATTCTCCACAATAACTTTTTAAAGGTACTTTTGTTATATAATAATACAAACTAACTCTATCAAAGTCATTTGAAAATATGTATTTATTACGGTCAGTTTTATACTAATTGTTGCACAACATATCTGAAGAGGCTCTGCATAAGTACAGACTGAAACCTAATAAACAGATATTTTTAAATTACTTAGTCTGTTATGACAATTTCTCCAACCCTATATAATAATTAAACAGAAAATCAATAAATATTAAACTAGATATTATTCAACTAACCTAATTATATTATTTTTCAATTAAACTAATTAAATTGTTGTGAAAAAATACACGAAATATTGTAGTGAACCCGAAACAATAATATTGGATTTGAAAAGATTTCTTAGATGAGGTAAACTAACGTATCAATTTATTCAATAGGATGCAACATGAAAAGATTTAATATAACGTTTGTAAAATAACCTTTTTAAAAACTTTTAAATTTTACTAAAAACTGTTACATTTTAGACAAACGTTTTAAACTTTACACAAATCGTTAAAAAAAAGTTAAAACTTTTAAGGTATAGATTTCCTAATCTTTCATTAACTTAAATAAGACATACAAAACGGTAAAAGTAGAGAATGAAAATTGTTATTTATTTCCAAGCGAACAAATAATAATTGTATAAGCCATACCATTCATTTTGCTATATTTGAATTAACATTCATAGGTGAACATTAAATCTCAACAGCAAAAGATTTATAAGATTATCCATGGTGCTCTAAAACAAACATTACTTCTACGGTATCTCTCAAAATGTCCAAAATAAAGTAAAGATTGTCATAAGAAAACACTGGTATATTTATTGTAGGGCAGCGTGTTTCCTTTATGTTTTAATTTTCAATCGTTATAAAATTTTATTCCAAATAGCAGTCATTTAATAATTTTTTATGTAAGTTTTCGATGAAATATTTTCGACACATACTTTCTATGAAATTTATCTCTCACAAATTTTGAAACATCAGACGTATTTTACGTCAAACATTAAAGAAACAAATATCGATAACAAAAGATTACTAAAAGAGATATTTCCTAGGGCTGAGTTGCAACAGGAAAGTTTTAACATTATTAAAACCAAACAATATTAAGTTTGTCACACGTACGATTTATCACGTATTTGTGTCAAGTGGACACTTAGACCTTATTGCCTTCTAGGCGGCGACTGGCAGCTGTCTTAAGCGGAACCTAAATCTCCCAAGTGGACGTCGAATTAAAAATTAAAAGAAAAAATCAAGGAACAAAACTTATTGTGGAAGTAAAATATTGTGAGCTTCTGACGCGCGCGTACGTGTGTGTGTGTGTGTGTGTGTGTGTGTGTGTGTGTGTGTGTGTGTGGGAAGCCTTTTTCAAAATCATGACCGAGGGAATCTTGTAAGGTTTTTCCAATAGAAGGATGCGAGGCTACACCTTGTTAAAACAGCTAAGTGAACAAATTCAAACTTTGGTGAACTATCACAAAATTTAAATGCTTAAACAGTTTAATACAAAATTAATAAACTTTAAATTTTTTAATGCGTACATAAATGTAATTTATGCGTTATTTGGTGATTTGTTTTCAGTTTAAATTGTGAGAATTAATTATGGAAAGAGCAAGCAAGCTAACTCGAAAACAGACTCATTTCAGCCATTGATTTGTTAATATATAAATTTCCTCATAAGTAAATTGTTAAATGATCACAAATCAGTAACTAGCGCAATGTTTCAGAAATATGTATTTTGGTTTGTAACTTTATAATTTTTTTTGCTAAATAAAATATGTTTGATTTGTTTTAATTGAAAGATTAAGGGAGCAATTATTTAACGAGCACACAAATCCCATTCATCTTAATTCAATAAGCCTTTAAACAATAATTGAATAAGATTTTGCTGGTCATCATCTAAATATGTAACTATAAACTGCAATATTTAAAATCAGCTTTAATTCATAAGAATTAAAGCTACCAAAAATAATTTACAGTTACAAACGGTCCAATGGTCTGATAGCGCATATGGATACTTCAGAACCCAAACATGAGGCAGGAAGATGAGCTATGTTGTCCTTCAAGTAAGGAACAGATACGAATACTATATAAGACCGATAAGAAGCGACCTCTCGAGAAAAACAAATACACAACATTGTTACTAATATCCTGTTCTGTATCTTTAGGTAAAAACTCACCATCAATTCCTGTTTCTTTCCTAAAAAAAGAATTATGTTTCTCATCATTGGTTTCTTTATATCAACATAATAAATGTTATAAAATATATAATAACATTATATATGTTATAAATGTAATAAATATAAAATAACAAACGAAGACAACTGAGTGTATTGTTCCATTAATTATAGACATTCCTTTCTCTTTGGCCCTATAATTTTAACTTTTTCTTCAACTGAAATAACCTTTTTTTCCAACGAGAATTAAACTTGTCTGTCGTAGACGCCAGAATGGCTGAAGTAACAAAGAACAAGTAGGCATTGAAGCATGGTATTTAGTAGTTCTCTGGAATGCCGCCAAGAGCGCTGCTTTAATTTATCACTTGTGCTAATTAAGGTCTTTGAACTAAGCTGGTGTTTGTCAAGTAATATGATTACGATTTTGATCAGTTTTATAAATAGTTCTGGAACCCCAGATAGCACAAACAGTACAGCGTTACAAAACGAATGTGTACTGGGACCAATTTGACACACAATACTAAAATACCCCGTAGCCAATTATGTTATTTAAGTACACGTGTGACGAATTTGATTATTCCAATGGGAGGAAATAGTTTATAAGGTCGTTTATTGGGAATTGTAAAACAGATTAAGATATTGATGAAGTCAGGCATCTCTGAACTGAGACATGTCGGAAGAATCACCAAAATAAGGCTCACTTACTATCTGGTTTCTTTGTTTTACCCAAGTAGGCTGTGTAAGGTACTAACTCGCCAAACAATTGAAACATTTCATAAGAATAAATAAGGCAGGGTTGAAATATGTGAAATAGATACAAAGGTGTTTAACGGTCAAAGTATACTCAAGAGATGGAAGGAGCGACTTGTCAAATGTTCTGGAGTCTTGCTTAGACATAATAAAATTTAATTAAATGGTATAATCACTTTTTCAATTGTGTATATAATGTATATTCGCCTTTTATTTATATTGAAAATTTAAAGCTTTAAAATTATATTGAATTTCAATTCATTTGATCCTTTTTTTTAAATTGTTGTCTTGACTAATGTTTTAGTTTCATGTTTTATTTTTGTATATTGATTACTCTACTACTACTACCAGTTTTTCTGTTGTTTATGAAGAATATTTTAATCATAATTGTAAATACAGTTAATATTAGGGTCAAACGTCTTGACTTTATGGCTCAAGCGTGCACAGCCATGGCTCTGAACAAGTAATATAGGTTTTTTTAAAAGTCAATTCCCACTTATATCAACAAAGAAAAATTATATTTTAGTTTCTTTTTATTTTATAATTACAATTGTGTGTGTGTGTGTGTGTGTGTGTGTGTGTGTATGTGTGCGTGAGTTCGCGCGCGCGCGCGCGCGCGTGTGTGTGTGTGTGTGTGTGTGTGTGTGTGTGTGTATGTGTGCGTGAGTTCGCGCGCGCGCGTGTGTGTGTGTGTGTGTGTCAGAATAACAATATTAAATGACAAAATAGAAAGAGAATTTCCTTGCAATTTTCCGTTGGACTATCATTTTTGTTTATTACTATTTATACAGTTTTTTCGTCGCTTGTATTATCTTGTAGTTTTTTTCGCTTTCCTTTCGCTTTGACTGTTTGTGAAGCATGTACAGGTTCGATACATTTAATCCGGTTTGTTTGTTTATTTTATTAGTTTCCTCAATTTTTAATTCTAGATCATTATTTATGATATTGTGTGGTAACCATGGCAAAAATTTAAAGTTGTACAATGGAGGTTTCGACAACAACCAGATAGGGGCAAAAGAAAATTCATATACATCTTTGAGAAGTACACTACTAGTTATGGGAAAGTTGCCTCAGTACCAACGCGGTAGACTTCGAACATGTAGATACTCAGTTCGAAACTGACCTAAACCCCCAATTTTTTATAATTTCATTATTGAATAAATATTTGAAAATCCTCTATCAACACCAATTGTCATCCACTATAGGTTTTAAAAAATCTATTTAAACTTGATTGGATG
Source organism: Prosapia bicincta (assembly GCA_036971475.1). Lineage (NCBI taxonomy): Eukaryota > Metazoa > Arthropoda > Insecta > Hemiptera > Cercopidae > Prosapia > Prosapia bicincta. The sequence continues at coordinate 80,440,808 of JBAIZL010000001.1, read as the reverse complement.
AATGAAAAACGTATTTTATTAACGATTGAAAATTTGTACAAGATGTATATCACGAGAGTGTGAACTAATAAAAAGAATTGAAAAAGACCTGGGTTTTATCTGGGTGAAAGAAAAACTAATACAAACTATCCGCCTTGACAATACGTGTGAGTGAGACACTGAAGCCATTGAATTTATGGTGATGTTCTTTCATGCTTCTATTTTTTGTTGTGTTTTCATACTAGCGTGCGTAGGGTCACAAACACTCTCATAGGAGTAAAAATAATGTGCTATGTATGAACATTTTTAATGAAAGCTTGCTTCTATTGTTTAATAATACAAAATAAATTACATTCTTGAAAATTGCGTGATAAAAGTCTATGCTTAATTATGAAAAATTTGGTTTTTGTATTTAATCAAAGTGAATTTTGGTTTTATAAGACTCGCAATCAGTTTTTCAAGAGTTTTAAATAATTATTGTTTATTTTTTGTGCTTATGCAACAACAAAACTTAAACAGCCATATTTGTTGTTTTAATCTATCAGAGAGGTCGTTTAAAAAAAAACTAGATATGGCCGTTAAAAACAATACCTAAAAATCTATTTGAGGATCTATAGCATTCCGCAATACACTTGGCGTATTGTTTTCTGAGTGTAGGGTTCTTCCTACGCAACATTTCCTAATTCATCTCTTCTTCTTTGTTCAAATTCTTTTTATTCTTCTTCTTTCATCCACTAACCACTCTGGCATTTTGGCGTATTTTATTGCGTTCGAAGATTGGGCAGTTTATATCACTCTAAACTACATCATGAACTTACTCTATAGGCACTGGCTCAACCATGAACGTGGTTCCAGTAGGTTGAGCCATGAACGTGGTTCCAGTAGGTAGGTAACCGATTCTGTAAGCACTGGCTCAACCATGAACGTGGTTCCAGTAGGTAAGTAACCGATTCTATAAGCACTGGCTCAACCATGAACGTGGTTCCAGTAGGTAGGTAACCGATTCTATAAGCACTGGCTCAACCATGAATGTGGTTCCAGTAGGTAGGTAACCGATTCTATAAGCACTGGCTCAACCATGAACGTGGTTCAGTAGGTCGGTAACCGATTCTATAAGTACTGGCTCAACCATGAACGTGGTTCCAGTAGGTAGGTAACCGATTCTATAAGCACTGGCTCAACAATGAACGTGGTTCCAGTAGGTAGGTAACCAATTCTATAAGCACTGGCTCAACCATGAACGTGGTTCCAGTAGGTAGGTAACCGATTCTATAAGCACTGGCTCAACCATGAACGTGGTTCCAGTAGGTAGGTAACCGATTCTATAAGCACTGGCTCAACCATGAACGTGGTTCCAGTAGGTAGGTAACCGATTCTATAAGCACTGGCTCAACCATGAACGTGGTTCCAGGAGGGATAGTCCCAAGCGATAGGTGAAAAATTATATAAGTAACAGCTTGATCATTAACCTAGTTCCACTAGCGATAGGTGACCAATTTTATAACCAATAGCTTAACCACTAATCTAGTCCACTAGCGATAGGTGACCAATTCTATAAGCACTGGCTCAACCATGAACGTGGTTCCAGTAGGTAGGTAACCGATTCTATAAGCACTGGCTCAACCATGAATGTGGTTCCAGTAGGTAGGTAACCGATTCTATAAGCACTGGCTCAACCATGAACGTGGTTCCAGTAGGTAGGTAACCGATTCTATAAGCACTGGCTCAACAATGAACGTGGTTCCAGTAGGTAGGTAACCGATTCTATAAGCACTGGCTCAACCATGAACGTGGTTCAGTAGGTAGGTAACCGATTCTATAAGCACTGGCTCAACCATGAACGTGGTTCCAATAGGTAGGTAACCGATTCTATAAGCACTGGCTCAACCATGAATGTGGTTCCAGTAGGTAGGTAACCGATTCTATAAGCACTGGCTCAACCATGAACGTGGTTCAGTATGTAGGTAACCGATTCTATAAGTACTGGCTCAACCATGAACGTGGTTCCAGTAGGTAGGTAACCGATTCTATAAGCACTGGCTCAACCATGAACGTGGTTCCAGTAGGGATAGTCCCAAGCGATAGGTGAAAAATTATATAAGCAACAGCTTGATCATTAACCTAGTTCCACTAAGCGATAGGTGACCAATTCTATAAGTAACAGCTTGATCATTAACCTAGTTCCACTAGCGATAGGTGACCAATTTTATAACCAATAGCTTAACGTCTAATCTAGCCCACTAGCGATAGGTGACCAATTCTATAAGCACTGGCTCAACCATGAACGTGGTTCCAGTAGGTAGGTAACCAATTCTATAAGCACTAGCTCAACCATGAACGTGGTTCCAGTAGGTAGGTAACCGATTCTATAAGCACTGGCTCAACCATGAACGTGGTTCCGGTAGGTAGGTAACCAATTCTATAAGCACTGGCTCAACCATGAACGTGGTTCCAGTAGGTAGGTAACCGATTCTATAAGCACTGGCTCAACCATGAACGTGGTTTCAGTAGGTAGGTAACCAATTCTATAAGCACTGGCTCAACCATTAACGTGGTTCCGGTAGGTAAGTAACCGATTCTATAAGCACTTGCTCAACTATGAACGTGGTTCCAGTAGGTAGGTAACCGATTCTATAAGCACTGGCTCAACCATGAATGTGGTTCCAGTAGGTAGGTAACCGATTCTATAAGCACTGGCTCAACCATAAACGTGGTTCCGGTAGGTAAGTAACCGATTCTATAAGCACTGGCTCAACCATGAACGTGGTTCCAGTAGGTAGGTAACCGATTCTATAATCACTGGCTCAACCATGAACGTGGTTCCAGTAGGTAGGTAACCGATTCTATAAGCACTGGCTCAACCATGAATGTGGTTCCAGTAGGTAGGTAACCGATTCTATAAGCACTGGCTCAACCATAAACGTGGTTCCAGTAGGTAAGTAACCGATTCTATAAGCACTGGCTCAACCATGAACGTGGTTCCAGTAGGTAGGTAACCGATTCTATAAGCACTGGCTCAACCATGAACGTAGTTCCAGTAGGTAGGTAACCGATTCTATAAGCACTGGCTCAACCATGAACGTGGTTCCAGTAGGTAGGTAACCGATTCTATAAGCACTGGCTCAACCATGAATGTGGTTCCATTAGGTAGGTAACCGATTCTATAAGCACTGGCTCAACCATGAATGTGGTTCAATTAGGTAGGTAACCGATTCTATAAGCACTGGCTCAACCATGAATGTGGTTCCATTAGATAGGTAACCGATTCTATAAGCACTGGCTCAACCATAAACGTGGTTCCAGTAGGTAGGTAACCGATTCTATAAGCACTGGCTCAACCATAAACGTGGTTCCAGTAGGTAGGTAACCGATTCTATAAGCACTGGCTCAACCATGAACGTGGTTCCAGTAGGTAGGTAACCGATTCTATAAGCACTGGCTCAACCATGAATGTGGTTCCAGTAGGTAGGTAACCGATTCTATAAGCACTGGCTCAACCATAAACGTGGTTCCAGTAGGTAAGTAAGCGATTCTATAAGCACTGGCTCAACCATGAACGTGGTTCCATTAGGTAGGTAACCGATTCTATAAGCACTGGCTCAACCATGAACGTGGTTCCAGTAGGTAGGTAACCGATTCTATAAGCACTGGCTCAACCTTGAACGTGGTTCCAGTAGGTAGGTAACCGATTCTATAAGCACTGGCTCAACCATGAACGTGGTTCCAGTAGGTAGGTAACCGATTCTATAAGCACTGGCTCAACCATGAACGTGGTTCCAGTAGGTAGGTAACCGATTCTATAAGCACTGGCTCAACCATGAACGTGGTTCCAGTAGGTAGGTAACCGATTCTATAAGCACTGGCTCAACCATGAACGTGGTTCCAGTAGGTAGGTAACCGATTCTATAAGCACTGGCTCAACCATGAACGTGGTTCCAGTAGGTAGGTAACCGATTCTATAAGCACTGGCTCAACCATGAACGTGGTTCCAGTAGGGATAGTCCCAATAGCGATAGGTGACCAATTCTATAAGCAACAGCTTGATCATTAACCTAGTTCCACTAGCGATAGGTGACCAATTTTATAACCAATAGCTTGACCACTAATCTAGTCCCAGTAGCAATCGTTGATCAATTCTATAAGCATCATCTTGATCACTAACCTAGTCCCACTAGCGGTCGGTGACCAATATTATAACCAATAGCTTGACCACTAATCTAGTCCACTAGCGATAGGTGACCAATTCTATAAGCAACATCTTGATCACTAACCTAGTTCCACTATCGATAGGTGACCAATATTATAACCAATAGCTTGACCACTAATCTAGTCCACTAGCGATAGGTGACCAATTCTATAAGCAACATCTTGATCACTAACCTAGTTCCACTATCGATAGGTGACCAATATTATAACCAATAGCTTGACCACTAATCTAGTCCACTAGCGATAGGTGACCAATTCTATAAGCAACATCTTGATCACTAACCTAGTTCCACTATCGATAGGTGACCAATATTATAACCAATAGCTTGACCACTAATCTAGTCCACTAGCGATAGGTGACCAATTCTATAAGCAACATCTTGATCACTAACCTAGTTCCACTATCGATAGGTGACCAATATTATAACCAATAGCTTGACCACTAATCTAGTCCACTAGCGATAGGTGACCAATTCTATAAGCAACAGCTTGATCACTAACCTAGTTCCACTATCGATAGGTGACCAATATTATAACCAATAGCTTGACCACTAATCTAGTCCACTAGCGATAGGTGACCAATTCTATAAGCATCATCTTGATCACTAACCTAGTCCCACTAGCGATAGGTGACCAATATTATAACCAATAGCTTGACCACTAATCTAGTCCACTAGCGATAGGTGACCAATTCTATAAGCAACATCTTGATCACTAACCTAGTTCCACTATCGATAGGTGACCAATATTATAACCAATAGCTTGACCACTAATCTAGTCCACTAGCGATAGGTGACCAATTCTATAAGCAACATCTTGATCACTAACCTAGTCCCACTAGCGGTCGGTGAGCAATTTATAAGCAAAGGCTTGTTCGTTAATCTAGTCCCAGTAGCAATCGTTGATCAATTCTATAAGCAACATCTTGATCACTAACCTAGTCCCACTAGCGATAGGTGACCAATATTATAACCAATAGCTTGACCACTAATCTAGTCCACTAGCGATAGGTGACCAATTCTATAAGCAACATCTTGATCACTAACCTAGTTCCACTATCGATAGGTGACCAATATTATAACCAATAGCTTGACCACTAATCTAGTCCACTAGCGATAGGTGACCAATTCTATAAGCAACAGCTTGATCACTAACCTAGTCCCACTAGCGATAGGTGACCAATATTATAACCAATAGCTTGACCACTAATCTAGTCCACTAGCGATAGGTGACCAATTCTATAAGCAACATCTTGATCACTAACCTAGTCCCACTAGCGGTCGGTGACCAATATTATAACCAATAGCTTGACCACTAATCTAGTCCACTAGCGATAGGTGACCAATTCTATAAGCAACATCTTGATCACTAACCTAGTCCCACTAGCGATAGGTGACCAATTTTATAACCAACAGCTTGACCACTAATCTAGTCCACTAGCGATAGGTGACCAATTCTATAAGCAACATCTTGATCACTAACCTAGTCCCACTAGCGATAGGTGACCAATTTTATAACCAACAGCTTGACCACTAATCTAGTCCACTAGCGATAGGTGACCAATTCTATAAGCAACATCTTGATCACTAACCTAGTCCCACTAGCGATAGGTGACCAATTTATAAGCAAAGGCTTGTTCGTTAATCTAGTCCCAGTAGCAATCGTTGATCAATTCTATAAGCAACAGCTTGATCACTAACCTAGTCCCACTAGCGATAGGTGACCAATTTTATAACCAACAGCTTGACCACTAATCTAGTCCACTAGCGATAGGTGACCAATTCTATAAGCAACATCTTGATCACTAACCTAGTTCCACTATCGATAGGTGACCAATATTATAACCAATAGCTTGACCACTAATCTAGTCCACTAGCGATAGGTGACCAATTCTATAAGCAACATCTTGATCACTAACCTAGTTCCACTAGCGATAGGTGACCAATATTATAACCAATAGCTTGACCACTAATCTAGTCCACTAGCGATAGGTGACCAATTCTATAAGCAACAGCTTGATCACTAACCTAGTTCCACTATCGATAGGTGACCAATATTATAACCAATAGCTTGACCACTAATCTAGTCCACTAGCGATAGGTGACCAATTCTATAAGCAACAGCTTGATCACTAACCTAGTCCCACTAGCGATAGGTGACCAATATTATAACCAATAGCTTGACCACTAATCTAGTCCACTAGCGATAGGTGACCAATTCTATAAGCATCATCTTGATCACTAACCTAGTTCCACTATCGATAGGTGACCAATATTATAACCAATAGCTTGACCACTAATCTAGTCCACTAGCGATAGGTGACCAATTCTATAAGCAACAGCTTGATCACTAACCTAGTCCCACTAGCGGTCGGTGAGCAATTTATAAGCAAAGGCTTGTTCGTTAATCTAGTCCCAGTAGCAATCGTTGATCAATTCTATAAGCAATATCTTGATCACTAACCTAGTCCCACTAGCGACAGGTGACCAATATTATAACCAATAGCTTGACCACTAATCTAGTCCACTAGCGATAGGTGACCAATTCTATAAGCATCATCTTGATCACTAACCTAGTTCCACTATCGATAGGTGACCAATATTATAACCAATAGCTTGACCACTAATCTAGTCCACTAGCGATAGGTGACCAATTCTATAAGCATCATCTTGATCACTAACCTAGTTCCACTAGCGATAGGTGACCAATATTATAACCAATAGCTTGACCACTAATCTAGTCCACTAGCGATAGGTGACCAATTCTATAAGCATCATCTTGATCACTAACCTAGTTCCACTATCGATAGGTGACCAATATTATAACCAATAGCTTGACCACTAATCTAGTCCACTAGCGATAGGTGACCAATTCTATAAGCAACAGCTTGATCACTAACCTAGTCCCACTAGCGGTCGGTGAGCAATTTATAAGCAAAGGCTTGTTCGTTAATCTAGTCCCAGTAGCAATCGTTGATCAATTCTATAAGCAACATCTTGATCACTAACCTAGTCCCACTAGCGATAGGTGACCAATATTATAACCAATAGCTTGACCACTAATCTAGTCCACTAGCGATAGGTGACCAATTCTATAAGCATCATCTTGATCACTAACCTAGTTCCACTATCGATAGGTGACCAATATTATAACCAATAGCTTGACCACTAATCTAGTCCACTAGCGATAGGTGACCAATTCTATAAGCATCATCTTGATCACTAACCTAGTCCCACTAGCGATAGGTGACCAATATTATAACCAATAGCTTGACCACTAATCTAGTCCACTAGCGATAGGTGACCAATTCTATAAGCAACATCTTGATCACTAACCTAGTTCCACTATCGATAGGTGACCAATATTATAACCAATAGCTTGACCACTAATCTAGTCCACTAGCGATAGGTGACCAATTCTATAAGCAACATCTTGATCACTAACCTAGTCCCACTAGCGGTCGGTGAGCAATTTATAAGCAAAGGCTTGTTCGTTAATCTAGTCCCAGTAGCAATCGTTGATCAATTCTATAAGCAACATCTTGATCACTAACCTAGTCCCACTAGCGATAGGTGACCAATATTATAACCAATAGCTTGACCACTAATCTAGTCCACTAGCGATAGGTGACCAATTCTATAAGCAACATCTTGATCACTAACCTAGTTCCACTATCGATAGGTGACCAATATTATAACCAATAGCTTGACCACTAATCTAGTCCACTAGCGATAGGTGACCAATTCTATAAGCAACAGCTTGATCACTAACCTAGTCCCACTAGCGATAGGTGACCAATATTATAACCAATAGCTTGACCACTAATCTAGTCCACTAGCGATAGGTGACCAATTCTATAAGCAACATCTTGATCACTAACCTAGTCCCACTAGCGGTCGGTGACCAATATTATAACCAATAGCTTGACCACTAATCTAGTCCACTAGCGATAGGTGACCAATTCTATAAGCAACATCTTGATCACTAACCTAGTCCCACTAGCGATAGGTGACCAATTTTATAACCAACAGCTTGACCACTAATCTAGTCCACTAGCGATAGGTGACCAATTCTATAAGCAACATCTTGATCACTAACCTAGTCCCACTAGCGATAGGTGACCAATTTTATAACCAACAGCTTGACCACTAATCTAGTCCACTAGCGATAGGTGACCAATTCTATAAGCAACATCTTGATCACTAACCTAGTCCCACTAGCGATAGGTGACCAATTTATAAGCAAAGGCTTGTTCGTTAATCTAGTCCCAGTAGCAATCGTTGATCAATTCTATAAGCAACAGCTTGATCACTAACCTAGTCCCACTAGCGATAGGTGACCAATTTTATAACCAACAGCTTGACCACTAATCTAGTCCACTAGCGATAGGTGACCAATTCTATAAGCAACATCTTGATCACTAACCTAGTCCCACTAGCGATAGGTGACCAATTTATAAGCAAAGGCTTGTTCGTTAATCTAGTCCCAGTAGCAATCGTTGATCAATTCTATAAGCACTGGCTTGATCACTAACCTAGTCCCACTAGCGATAGGTGACCAATTTTATAACCAACAGCTTGACCACTAATCTAGTCCACTAGCGATAGGTGACCAATTCTATAAGCAACATCTTGATCACTAACCTAGTCCCACTAGCGATAGGTGACCAATTTTATAACCAACAGCTTGACCACTAATCTAGTCCACTAGCGATAGGTGACCAATTCTATAAGCAACATCTTGATCACTAACCTAGTCCCACTAGCGATAGGTGACCAATTTATAAGCAAAGGCTTGTTCGTTAATCTAGTCCCAGTAGCAATCGTTGATCAATTCTATAAGCAACAGCTTGATCACTAACCTAGTCCCACTAGCGATAGGTGACCAATTTTATAACCAACAGCTTGACCACTAATCTAGTCCACTAGCGATAGGTGACCAATTCTATAAGCAACATCTTGATCACTAACCTAGTCCCACTAGCGATAGGTGACCAATTTTATAACCAACAGCTTGACCACTAATCTAGTCCACTAGCGATAGGTGACCAATTCTATAAGCAACATCTTGATCACTAACCTAGTCCCACTAGCGATAGGTGACCAATTTATAAGCAAAGGCTTGTTCGTTAATCTAGTCCCAGTAGCAATCGTTGATCAATTCTATAAGCAACAGCTTGATCACTAACCTAGTCCCACTAGCGATAGGTGACCAATTTTATAACCAACAGCTTGACCACTAATCTAGTCCACTAGCGATAGGTGACCAATTCTATAAGCAACATCTTGATCACTAACCTAGTCCCACTAGCGATAGGTGACCAATTTATAAGCAAAGGCTTGTTCGTTAATCTAGTCCCAGTAGCAATCGTTGATCAATTCTATAAGCACTGGCTTGATCACTAACCTAATCTCAGTTGTTATCGGTGATCTATTCTTTACGCATTGCCTTGATCGTCAACCTAGTCCCAGTATCTGTCGGTGGCCAACTCTATAAACACTAACTTGAAAATTAACGTAGTTCCAAGGGTATCGGTGTCAACTCTTTAACCTTCTCTTGATCGTTAGTGTTGTCCTAGTCACAGTGATCAATATAACCCTTATAATATGATTTTCTTTTCTTTTCACTATTCTTTCGTCCTACTTGCTTTTTTTATGCATTCGGTAATGAATGTCGAGTTTTGCTATGCTTAAACAGATGACAGTCATGTTGGCTCACTACTTTGATGTGCGCCGACTAATGACCATATTCTGCGACTTTGGTTCCTAAGGGTATGGCGTGGATAAACCTTAAGCCAAAGTAACAAGGAGGAATTTGAGGTAGGGCAGCTCTTCAAGGCAAATGAATCAAGGTTGTAAAAGTTACCTCTAGTAGCCCGTAGCGGTTAGCTACTGATCTCCCCTAAACTAAATGAGGCGTGTGGTGCGGAAAACCAATTTGGTTGAATGTTCTACTTATTTCCAAGTACTGGAAATTCACTTTTAACCTTAGACTCTTTTTAGATTAACCCTCTTTTTTGAGCTAGTGATCGGTCTAGGCTTTACTGTAAGTTCCTACAACTTTTACTAATGTTATGGGTTCGATAATCAATCTTGGGGTTTTCATATCTGATATTACTTATCATATGCTACTTTGAAGTTCAATTCGCGAAATCAGAGGTTTCGCTGGATTCTAGATAATTCTACGTCTAATATTAATTATATTATGCGATTAAAAAATTCTTTTTTTCTTATTTTTCTGTTTGTTTTTTTCGAACACACTCCAGCATATGTATGTGGTTCTACGGCATATATATTTGGTTCTACTTGGCCCTTATAATAAGGCCGTTTAGCTGTTGTTCCTATGCCGATACTAGTAGATTTGTGCTCATTGCTTGGTTGTAAAATGATACAAATTTAATAGGTTTATCATACATCTCGCAAAAATTGGTTACAAATTTAAACATCCCAAAAATTGTAGTTTATTAATTGTTATGCTTATTTAGAGTATCATAATTACCTGCCACTTCCAGCATCGTCACACTCCTCGTTGACGCGTTTCGGAGGAAATCCATCAGTCAGAACTGTTTATGAGCTGTTCTTCCTTGCATGGGAATCGTTTTTAATCTTATCTAACTACACCTCCTCCGAAACGCGTCAACGGGGAGTGTTGTGACGATGCTGGGAATGACAGTCAGTTATGACACTCTAAATAAGAATATAAATCCTAGCGGAAAAGTAGAGAATTATCAAAAGTATAACTGTTATGCATCCATCACTTCAATGTTTTCTTCTGCAAACTGAAATAAAGTATCTGAAAGTATTTTAAAATAATATTCAAACACGGTAAAGCAAATGAAGGAATTCAAACAAAAAGAAATATTCCATGTCATTTTCGTTTTATACAGGCGGCCAAATTAAATTTACTTACTGGGCATACAAACTTATTTTAAATCATCAATAATAGACAAAATGGATCTTTTAATAGTAAGAGAGAGAATACTTAGATCAATATTGCCTTGAAATAATAAGGAATATGTGAATGTGTTGAAAATATTTTTTTAACAACGACATTAATGCAGCCATTCCAAGGTTGAGAAATCAACGAAATAAATTGAATTGTGGAGCCGGGAAATTGTGTAAAGGGAAAAGTAAGAGATCTTTAACAATTCAAATTTACCTTTTTTTTAAAAAAAAACCTTGCAAATTTTACAAATTATATTATCCGACTTAAAACGAGAGCAATTTTCCTACGTTTCGCTAAAACAAACACAATTTCAAAAATAATAAAAGCTTTAATTAACTTGTAGTTTTTTTAATAATTTCTTCTAATTTTAACAAAATGAGTGCTGTCTTTAGGTATTAGGGATGTCTTTCAAATATGATTCGAAATCTTTGTTTTAATAAATACTATGGAATTTTAACAGATTGAAATTGTTTGATTATTTGTTTTTTAAAAAAAACATAAGGACTACTGCACACTATTAGGAATACATTTATTCAGAAAATTTAATCAAAAGTAAAATTTATTGTGGATGAAACGAGCCAATTGTTTACAAACTCATAATTCTCTTCTACAGGGGCCCCAACTGAGATTGTTTTTTTTTTTGTAGAAATTTTGAAAAACGTAGTATTTTCTTGTAAACTAGAAATTAGACGTTAAAGATAATTTCAGAATATTTTATAGATCACATAAATATTTTTATTTCACTTTTACATATTTAGAAAATGTATAAGTATATATTTTTAATTTTTAAATAAATAAAACCTCTAAACCACAAATAACATTTATTTAAGGGTACATTTCGATTGCTCAGCAATCATCTTCAGAGGTATTTCAAAAATACAACTCAAAAACACAGAGTTGTATTTCTTAAATACCTCTGAAGATGATTGCTGAGCAATCGAAATGTACATAAGGTTTAAATAAATGTTATTTGTGGTTTAGAGGTTTTATTTATTTAAAAATAAACATTACGCCACAGTTGCTTCATACAGTTATATATTTTCAAGTTCAAATTTGGATAAAACACAAGTAACTTTACTAATGTTAGCTAAAGGCAAACTTGATTATTCCCGTTAGATTCCCTGAAAGCTTAAACTTTATGCATAGTTTGACAATCGCAAGTGAAAAGTCAAAGCTAAAACTTTCTATAACTTAAAAATCTAAATTAAAACTTGCCAATTCCAAACACAAACTACATCTAACACAGTTAGAACTAGAGTCAATATTCGAGTACGTAAAGTTCAAGAAACATCTCGAATTCTATTACAAACTCTAGGTTTCTCAAAGCTTTTAAAAGCCTCACAGTTGGGTAAACTATCACGAAGACAAGGAAATCAGCCTGGGACAGATTCATTCTGATCATGTAGACAAGTAAACTGTGTACAAAAACATTGAAAATAGAATCAAATTAAATTAAAACATAATGCCCATACATGTCCTAATGAATCATATATATATATATATATATAACTAACTTTACTTCTTAAATTATTCTTCCCATATAGTAACGTAGTGAGGGTTGTAAAATTTTTGTTAATCTTTTATCGACTGAAAACACTGTAATAGTCCAGTTTTATAACAATTTTCATTTTAATTTCTAACTCTCAAAAGGAAATTTAATAATTATAAGTTTAAGATAGTTTTCATAAAAATGAGTTGAAAGTAACGTATACAATGTTCATAAAATACTTCAAATACTTCAATACTTCGTTCGGCGATGCTCGAATATTTGGAAAAAAAACTTCCGAAGAGCGCAGAAATATACTAGCTCTGCATATGCTATATACATACGAAGATAGTTGTAACGGAAGATGAAGTTTTTAATAAAGTACATTTCTATAAAGGCAGAGTATAAAAATTTTAATTAGATTTGTTATTCAAAAATATTTTAATGCTAGAATGTTTACACTTACTTTCAAAGTTTAAAGGTGGTTACATAAAAGTTTAGATCGTTTCGAATGACATATCGATTCAGATAAAAGAAACGTAAATTAATAACATTTTATTGGAGCTCAATGGTTAAAGTATAGCTTTATAAACATAAATTGAAAATCAATCATTACATTTTTCGCATTATAATAATTCCAGTCTCTGGTTTATAGTTATCGCTCGTCACTTTTAGGCTAAATTTCCAGTAATGAAGCATATATGCCTATAATATTATTAGACAAATATTAATTAAGTAATAACATCCTATTTAGGTTACATTTTATCACGTTAACACAGAAAACTTATGTCGATAATTCATAATGTACTCGAAATTTTTTATATTGATTTTAGAGAAAAAAATCTATAAAAACCAAAACTATAGTGTTTTCAAAATAGTTTTAAAATCCAACCAACACAATATGTTAAAAAGGTGTCACAGAGTGTCTGTTTCTTAAAATGTGTTTTCTTGTAAAAAAAAACTTCTTAAAATAACTTGTCTATGATCGTTAAAAGAGGTCTTGTAGACAAAATATTTCTTTGTAGAACTTTATTTTGTGAAAATGAAAATCCAAAGTTTGCTCAAATTTAATTCCATTGCTTACTCTTTAAATCTGGAGTTGGGAATGAAGGAAATATTTAACTATTCATTTTAATTTGGAGCTAATTTTGAAATTTAATAAAGTTAAATCTCGTTTAATTTCCAAAATTTGCTTTGAAGGTAAAAACTAGCTCCCCCAACCAGACTTCCAGAATGACAACACAAACACTCGCTGCCAGAAAGGGTTTCTTGTAGCGTCACTGTCCCTTTAGGTTTTAAAGTATCGATTTTATACATTTAAAAACAACCTCTGTGATGTTGACCAACTATTTAAGTAAGGGAAAAATGTGTTTTTTTTTAAATGAAGAGTGAAATGTAAGTTATTCTGTGTCGTCAATTACTTCTGTAAGCTTAATACTAATATTTTCGTGTGTACAATATTTCTCGCAAAATAAACTACTACAAGAAAACTAAACACAAATACTCATTATTTATTTTCAATTTTTTATAGCGAAACTGCGAATGATATTTATAAGCTCATGCTATAATAGCTAACGGTCACTCCGCTAGGTAAGCGGGAACAACTTTAATAATTTAGTGAATAGACTCTAAACGATCTAAAACCAAGCAGCAGGGAACTACATTCGCCCACCCATATGTTCCAACAAGTTAAAAATAGATCGTGACCAAGCAAGAAGACACAGTCTAGACTGTCATAAATTAACGACAAACACAGACAACTGTTAAAAACAGTACGTTCTAATTTTGTATATTGTACACTTACAACAAATTCGTAAAAG
>JBAIZL010000001.1:80223872-80421372 GCA_036971475.1 Prosapia bicincta | reverse complement strand
TACTATCCTTTACTTGTAAATACTGGCAAAATTATATATATATATATATATATATATATATATATATATATATATATATATATAATATATATTTTCTTGTTTAATAATCTAAATCAACATAGGTTATTCAAATACAAGAATATTTATAAACTTATATTCAAAGCTGTTCGTTGGTAAACAGTACCAACATCATCAGGAATGAATAATACAATAATATTCATTATTCATTTCTGTTGATGGTACTGTTGGTACTGTTTACCAACGAACAGCTTTGAATATAAGTTAATAAATATTCTTGTATTTGAATAACCTATGTTGATTTAGATTATTAAACAAGAAAATATATTTTATATATATATATATATATATATATATATATATATATATATATATATATATATATATATATATATATAATATGGTGTGTGTGTGTGTGTGTGTGTGTGTGTGTGTGTGTGTGTGTGTGTGTGTGTGTGTGTGTGTGTGTGTGTGTGTGTGTGTTAAAAATGCGACAAAATGAGAATTGTTATTCAGTGTTGTTTAAGCTCGTTTTATTTCCCTCAACACAACATACTCGTATAAGCTGAAACCATTCTGCTTAGGAAATCATTCTGCTATGGACATCCCTTTTCTTTAGTCGTAACTTGTAAATATTAATTTGTTAATTTCTTTTAAATAACAATGTCATTCAAATTTATGAAGAAACTGTTCATAAAACTTAATTCCTGGAAATTGTTTCACTATTTTAAGATCTTTTACCCTTTTTAATGTCTCAATCACTATTTGCCTTAAAAGAAAATAGAGCTCAAGAAATATCAATATGTAAATCTATACATAATTTTTGTTATATTTGTGTCTGAAAGTGTTGTGTTCGTTTGTTAATTTTGAAAACAGACAATCAGCCCTAATATCCCAATCAACTTGCTCAAAACATCAAAGAATAGCAAGCAAATAAAACTGAAAACTCATCGCTTTCTTTTAAATATTTACATTATTTAAAAAATTAAGATTTGAGTCCTGTTTGCTAAACGACTCTGTTCAAATGAACATAATTAAATAAAACCAAAGTCAACCGCTTTACAAAATTATGTTTTCTATGATAAAATCTTACAGTTATTTTTAAAATATACAAAAACATTGTCTTACCTTTGTCTAGAATATCCTAAATTTTCAACTTTCGACTAAAATATAAATTGACACAAAATTCACTGCAAAGTTTTTAGGTTAACAAGCACAGCACAACACTATTATCAAAACGTTACACTCACCAACACGAGTTAATAGCCTAAAACATTGTTCGAAGAGCATTTAGTTTATGACATGACCTGATAAAAAACGATAAATTAGTTCTGCAGATTTGTCACTGAGAGCGCTTGATGCAATTTTAAAAAATTTAAAGTAACAATCAAAACAAAATTACAAATATGTTCGTTTTACGAAATCCATGAACTAAACAATTAATTGTTTTTATATACAATAACCCACATTACACATTTTAATGGAACATATTTTGCTTCATTGATTTTACTTCACTTTTAATAAATAAAATTATATTTTTTATGTATTAATACAAAAAAAAACACAATTAAATATTACAATACATGCGTTTTTACTGAAACCAATATGGCTGAACTCATTTATCAATAAAGTATATCTACATTTTCCTTATATTAAAATAGACACAACAGACAAAAACAAAAACAATTAATTGCTTCTTTTCAACAAAATCAACTCATGTCCGGTCAACACTTTTAATAATACTCCAAACCGTGCTAAATTCTGATAAAAGACATGATTTACACCAAACAAGAGATGAAAATGTCTCTGGTTGTTCTGTCAATACGCATGCGCGTTCCGTGCTCTGTATTTTGGGTTCACGGCTATAGTCTCGAACCCAGAAGCGCTTCATCTGATTCCCACACCCTGCTCTGTTTAAAATCAATAATAGCGCTTTCCCAGTACGTAGTACGGCACTCAAATTCATACAGGATATTTATGTAATGAGGGATATAAATTGTGTAAAGACTAAACCAACGTCTTTGCACGCCACTATAAAATATCTAGTATTAAGTTGTTCATTATAAATTATCAACACAATACACAAAAGGAAGTATTTAGACTCTATTTTCAACACTGATAAATCAAAATATTTGTAAATTACACACTAGTATACACTATTTTATACTTTTTGGTTGTATTTTACAGTTATGGAACAAAATTTTCTATTATTACATGCAAGCTATAATTGTTTATTTGATAAAATATAAACGAATGTTGAAACTTGAGTGCGTGCGTGTATGTGTATGTGTGCGTACGTTTAGGTGTGAGTTTATGTGTGTATATTCATGATAATCATTTATTAATAATTTCCAACTATGGGTAACCTATCTTTAATTTTTAAAGATCAAGCTGGTAACATATCAGCTTATCTATGTCTAGCTCTCGCTATTTATTATTATTATTATTATTATTATTATCTATTATGTAATATGTTAAATATTATACTATATTATTTTATACTATTGTAACAAATATTTCTTCTCTATTGTGTTTTCCTATAACATGTTAGACTATGCGGGGTAGTATATAATGTCATTTATTTTGTGACACATGCATTGTGCTTTATTTTGTTGTATTACACCATAGTGTGTCGTGTTACTCTATATTTTCTATCTTCTCATATCAGGCTATGTTTTGCTACATTATTGTTTAGTATATTCCATTAAAACCTCAACCATTTACGAAATATGTGTTCATAGCTTAACAGTGCAAAACATTTAAGATGATTGTTGCCCATCTTTAATTGCACCAAGTTATAGGAGTGTGAACAATTTATTTGTAAGTTATATGTCTAATTAAGGAACGAATGTGATAACACATCGTTGTAATATGGAGGTTAATATGGCTCGGGCGGTGGTGGTAAAATATTCTCTATTGGGGTTTCAGAGAAGTGTTTGCTAAATCCCTGTACAGGAATAATGGATGCCAAGTTGAAGAGCACATTAATGCTATTATTTTGGCACTCCTATGCCACTGAGTGTGGTGAATCATAGCTCAGGTGGGCAGCATTGTTCAATAGTAGACCTCGTCTGGTTCTGCTCGTTCAACTAAAAAAAATAATATTGTCACACAAATGTGAACATGAAACTAGTAAACATAATTCTTATTTATGTGAAAATACTTTATTTAATTACAGGTAACTTTCGAAATATCGATTTTTTTAAGTTTTGTGTAAACTTCTATAGTTTTACTAACCTATAGACCACCAGGGTAAAAAGATCTTGAGCAATAAGTAGATTCCCATATTTTATACTCAACAAGACAAATTTAAGCTTTGTCAAATATTATTCTTCCTTTTGGTTCAAGGCATTTAAAATTTCAATTGATAAAATTTAAGCTTGAAATATGCTACTATGTTTTCCTCAACAGAACTATTACTTTTCATGATTTATAAACTTTTTTTATAAGAAATAACTTAGGCCTAAGCTGAGGTCAATAAGTTAGTTAATAATTTCCAAACGTACTGAATATATTTGATTTAATTTAAAACCTATCTTACGAACTATTCGCACTAAGACTGACCTATCCATATCTATTCGCTCTTGTGTGTGGACTGATTCTATTCCGGTTTCAATGTCAATACGCTGTGAACTTTTGCCAAACTGGTTTCAAACTCGTGTTAAAATACAGTCGAACGGTGTGCTCCCCCTGAAGATGCACTTGAAGAGCCTTCAAATACACAAACACTACCCGCGCTACAAACTGGAGTCGCAGTGTAGGCTAGTTTCTCGACTTGCATAGGATTCTACTTTGTACAGTTGACCAGTAACAAACTATTAGATTGAACTCCATGATTTTATATTTATAATATTTAGCTATCATACTCTAAATTTACTTTATTGAAAATTGTTTATATTTTTTAAGAAAGATACGTATAAAAAACTTTCATTTTTTATATTTTAAAAATATATGTAATTTGTTCTAAAATACAAACTAAACATTACGTTGAAGAACATCACTCATGATTTTCATGTTTTACTTTTCTAGGATTTTAGCATTTCGTGATGGAAGAATGAAATGCTAAATATAAAATAAGTCAAGTAAATAACTGCCATGGAATTTATAGAAAATTTAGTTTCAGATAAATGATCTAACATGCTAGTAAAATCAATCACCATTGTAAACAAAACATTGTGCCATTTTATTGACACATGAGACAAGTTTATAGTTATAATGGAGGCAAATCTTGACTTTTGAGAATTATTGGATCTGATTTTTTCAGAAAACAAAAATTAAATACACTTTACTCTAGACTTGCATTTTGTACGACAGGATTTACTACAAATAAAATCGCAGAAAGGAAATTATAGCAATACATAGTACAGCAACTCCTCTTTAATCCGGCCTTCCCAGTAATCCGGCTGTTTTCAGAAATGACTGCACTCCAACAGTCGGTTGTGTTACAGTTTACTACATTAGAAGAAATGGTGATAGGATTAAATCTTTCTTAAAAAACAGAGTCCGTTAAAACATTCTAAAACATTTGTTCATACATTTGTACAATAAAACTAAAAATAAATGTTATTTAAAGAACCAAAACAATGTAGCCCTACTATACAATATTTGTGTAAATTAGAGGAACATACGTTTACTAAGTACCAAATAATGCAGCTATGAACAACTCGCAAACATATCAGTGAAGGGAATCATAATACGACATGTTTTGACAATCGCACTAGTTGTATGCGTCTTTGGTCCCATATCAGCCGTATTATCGAGTGTCTGGTGTAATTGTATATGTTATAATTGCAAACTTATCTACATCTCTATAATTTGAAGTTCGAAAATGATTCCAGTAACTTTGATAATTACGTTGAACTTTATAGGCAACGACTTACTGAACTTATAATTTAACGTTTTATTCAACAACTTGGCGGTTTTATATACTAAGTAAATTTTTGAAAATTCACTGGATCAAAACATTTCAAATTGTGCTAAATGATCTCTGTCAGTATCTCAAGCAATCTTCGATGTGTCTTTTAGTCACCGATGAATGTCGCTTACATTATGTACGTTTTTCTTAAATTTACTTAAATTATTACTTCGTGAAGTTGTTTTGTCTAGAGTTCGAACATAATGTTTTGCCAGTCCTGATGTACAACAGAACTCACGATAAACTAAACTATAAACTCTAAAGCAAAAAAATATAATCAATTATATATTACTTACTATTTTCTATCTAGAAAATATAAATAACACATAGATGCTTTAACAAATTACTAGGTGTAACGTTAAGTAGGACTTAAAGGAAGCTAGTTACTATATCCACTGAATCTCGAAATTCTTTTTCGAAACATATTTCTGCATTTTGCAAGGTGTAAGGTTCAAACAAAGTTTTCAACTTTGATTGAACCTTACCTTTAATGCAACATATAACATGTCTTAAACCATAAACCTTAAACACATAACTTGCTCAAAAACAAAAGCAGAACCAAAGTTAACAAAAGTTATCTAACTATGAAATTAATAAAAAAATGTGAACTTGGCAGGAGTTTTGAATTCCCCATATTGCACTCGAAAGCTTCTTTGCTAATTATTTTCAAATGTTTAAGTTGTGTTTTTTTTGTAATAATGTATAAAGCTTATTATTTTAGGAATATAATAGCAGACGGAATATTTAAATATGACACTAAATATAATGCTGGGTAGAAAAAATTAAATAAAATTCTGGTTAAATATACAATTGGTAGGTGTATGGGAGTGCATGATGGAAAAGTTTTACAAAATAGATATACATACCTTGCAAGATTATCAACTATTTGGAAAGACTACAATGCATGCTGTGAAATAACAGCATATCTCCGAAAGCCGGCTATGAAAGTAATCATTTCACCACCTTGCTGCGAAATTTCTATTCCGTCGAAAGTAATAGATTCCTCAGGTTCTTGTTACATTGGTAACAAGTCATTCTTTATTCAAATAATAAGTAATAAGCTTGTAGTAATAAAGTGTATAAAACTCAAACAACATGTCAACAAAAATAAGAATTTTGTCATCTATACAACTATACTGTTGACTGGTAAATATAGACAGTTAATATTAGACATTTTGCATGTACTCCATTACATGAAAAATCATAATAGATCGAAACTGCTTCCAAGTGCTTAGCATTTGGTAATTGGTTCAAGCAGTTAATAGATCAGTGTTTGGGGCCTACAACTGTCACCAGCATTTGGTGATACTGACAAATTTAGATCAAAGGCAAATACAATTGTATATTTTAATTTAAAAAATTATAAATTATTGAGCGTGTTAAACTTTCTAGATCCTGAGAAGCCCGAATTAAAATGATGTTTTAGGAAATTTAAATTAATTTTATCCCGTTGACATTTCTCATATAAATCTCTTTTAAACAGGAAAAATGCTATTAAAATACAAAAATTTTATTTTGCAACATCAACAAAATGAAGTTTAAAAAACTATTTAAACATACATATAGTCAAACAGATCCTTTTTATTGAATATTTGTTTTTTTAAGTAATAAATCTTACCCATACTGTACTTACAATATGTCAGTTAAAATATAATTTTATGTTACAATAAAAACATTGGAAAAAACCACTAATACCACAAAAATAACTAATATTACAAGATACTTAAGATTAAACCATTGTGTACATTTTGATGACCATGTCATCATCACCAGAGGGTTTTATTGCAAATTTCAATCTAGAATACAATAATTTACTAGACTGATTAAGGTCAGATTGTAGTATAAACTGGTTTCTAAATTAGTGTTCTAAATTGTAATTTTGTAAAAAGACCCTCTGATAATGATGACATGGTCATTGAAATGTACATAGGGGTTTATTAATTAGTAGCTTGTAATATTAGTTAGTTTTTAAATTTTGGTGGTATTGGGTTATTTCCAATATTATTATTGTTATATATTGTACCAGTGTGATCTCGATATTATATATGTAACTTTATGTTATAAAACTTATGTGTTCCGTTAGTTAAACTTTATTTTTCATTTCAAATCGAGTTTATACTTTTAAATCCTCAATCACAAATAATCCATTTTTTACATGTGAATTATTTTGAAGTGATATTCCTGCGAATCGTGGTGAACCTACTACTTTCTCACAGGGAGTGTTTCACCTAAAGGCCAGGAGCCTATAGTGTTTATATAGTAATAAACTAACGCACACGCACACTCTCACACACATATAGATATATATATATAATTGGAAAAGCTTAGTTATCGATACTTCTCCATAATTATCGTCACAGGTCATGTAATATTCCAAAATTTTTTTATTGAAAACTAAGTTTGACAAATATTGACTCCCTTTAAACCTCGTTGTAAAATCAAGAATATATATGGTGAATACTCAAGTGGTTTTGCAACCAATAACTTCTAATTTTCTAAGGGGAAAAGAGCTTAGAATAGTTGAATGTGCATCAGTTTAAACTGTATAGGTATTTCCAGCTCAGCTGGCACTGGACCTATCTCTATTAGCCTAAGTAAAAACATTGACTACCGTCAAGCGGGTTGTGTCAATTATCCTCACGAACCTCGTGAAGGCACTCCAGTAGATGAAATACGAAATGTGACCACATTTTTCCCATTACATGATCAGAACATACGAGACATAACTCTCGTCCATGTACACTATGGGTCTACCTTCTGACCTGAATGTTTTTATTGACTGGAGATAAATGTTCCTTTTTTCCCTAATCTCTGGCTTTTTAATGAGGAACCTGTAGGTTTCGATTACTGACCTCGTCTACATTTTTGACGCCAATATAAATATCTATGTACAAGTAACAGAACTGCAATATTAAATGACAAAATAGAAAGCGAATTTCCTTGTTTTTTCCATTTTCCGCTCTATACCATAATTTTTGTTTACCATTTATTCACATTTTTATTTTCTAATTTATAGCCGCTGATCCTGGTATATAATTTCTCGTTCTATCCATCTCTTGCAATGCTCCATATTTTCAGGTAACCTTTCTCTTTTCATTTACATCTTTAACGCTAAAACGCAGTTAACCTTTAGATGCTAAGCTATAGAAAGTTGGTTCAGTGCCAAAGTGCTGGATTTCAAACATATAGTAATTCAGTTCCAACCGAGACATCACTTTTTTTTAAATTCAATTATTGAATAAATATTTGAAACATCTGTATTAACATCAAGTGTCATCCACTACAGGTTAAAAAAAATGTATTTGAACTTAATTGGATGAATAAAATCATATTTTAATAAAGATTGAAATTTTGTACAAAATATATACAAGGAGATTGTGAGCTAATAGCAGGAATTGAAAATGGAATATTACGAAGATATCAGTTATGAAATTTATAACAGTTCAATAACTGAACAATTAATTTTATAATTTTAACTTATATAATATAGTCAAACTTACTTTTTGATAACATGTAAAACATGAAAAAATACGAATTTACTATCTAGTTTAGTCATCTGGCCCAAGAATAGCCAAAAGTAGTCAGGAAGATCTGACAAATCGAAGTTATAAAATTTGTTATTTTAAAGTCAGTATTGTAAAGAATGTTTCTAAATACTTCTAAATACTTAAGAAATAGTCAATTCCTTATCTATTACCTGTTCCTATTATCTATCTATAACCTATTCCCATAGCTATATATTACGTTTCCCTATTAACTATCTATTGCCTTATCTATTACTTTAAAGGTTTTTTCAAAAACCCTTTACTTCTTAAATACTTAAATGTTAAATAATTAAGTTAATACAATACTTACTTTACCAAGAAATAACCACTTCTCTTTCTTTTGAAAAATGTTAGTTCTCGATCTTAAATAATTTTCAAACTTCAAAGTTGATATCGTCGTCGTGACATTCGGCGAATCATGTTCAAACTTTGTAACATCGCTAGTTGACCAAACTTATAATTAGTGTTTTTATAACTTACTGAAACTACGTTTTTGGCGGCTTTAAACAATCATCATTAGTGTCTCTAGTGTCAAGCCATGTCTTTAGACACACTGAACATGATTTCCTAGTGCAGTAGAAAACTTTTTGTGTTCGTGTTTATAAATTTACATTATAATAATAATTAATTAATTATCCTGATTAGTATAACTTCGATCAAATAGGGATTTCACACTAATCTCCACTGTCATATGAAGTAGTTGGCATCCTTTCTGGTATTTTCCAGCACTGTACAGCAGAAAAATAGCCCATGGCCATTTTGCCCTCCTTTCCCCTATATAAGAATTTTCATAAAAATTTAAAATGATACAAGACAAAATTTTGTTTATATATTATTGCTTAGGCTAAGAATAAGATATAATGAATGAATATAAACATATTTCTCCTCGTTAAAAGTTCTAGGTTCCAACAGCTCAAGCTAACATTTCAAAATTCTGTAATGTTCTTCTGTAAGTTCTTCTTGTCGCCATCTTGCTCATTTTCTCGTCTCCTGCCTTTCTGATTGCTCTCTTCTATACTGCTGTCATCCGTTATATCTCTGTTATATCTTTCTTCAATGAAACCATCCACTTTTACATCTTCATCTGATATTCCAAAAACCCTTTCATTATCATTTTTGGTTTCTCCAAGCCAGCAGTGATTTTTCAGGCACTAATTCTGATATGGCTCATCAACGAACTAATTGCTGTGTTCTTTTTACAAAAGACACAAGAAAAATTACTAAAACAGTTTTCAAACTACTTCATAATTTGAAAAGCTACATGAATGGTTTTATGGATGACTATTGTAATCGAAACAAAATTAAGAATACATGAAAGTTAAATCCATCTTTTTTGGGCAATACTTTCTGACTGACAGCAGATATGATATTTGTGAGAAAGATGGATGGCTGATGGTAAAAGCTCATAAATTTTTGGCTTTCTTAATGTTTCATAGAATAACAAAGCTATTATCATCTATAAGTAATTAGAAAGAAAGTAAATCATACAATTTAAGATATAAATACAAAACTATTCTTTTAGGTAGAAAGTGACAGAAAATCAAGATACCTGAGGCTAATCCTTCAAGATTCATCATCGCCCCATATGTGACTCTAAAACTCCAATCAATTTTAATTGTTACAAATTAAAAATAGTCATTCAAATTCGGAATATTTTCAAAAATTTGAAAAATACAAACATTACCTTAATGCATACAAGCGCAACAAACTGAATGCTTCTTTATAAAACAGAATATTATTTTATACTAGATTCAATTATTATAAATTCATTTTATAATTTAGCAACAAAATATCAGGTTTGGATAAATTATGTTACAAAAAGTTAATTTGTTAAGCTTAATATCGAATGCAGCAAGGGACTACATAGGTTGGTGTAGTTACAAAGCTATTTAGATATACCCTGGTATTTCTCATTTACTATATATATTACGGGAATTATATTCAGTTCCGATTTTACAGTTGCCGAGACCTCGGCAGATTTAAAAAATAAGGTCCTTAACCATTACTACTTATTATAAACAAAAATGAGAAGGTTTCTAGACCTTGTTAAATACATATACATGAAAACTCTGCAATGTAAGAAGTTAAATATAATAAAAGTTATAGAAACAACTAATTATGTAATAAAAATATTTAAAAGTAGGCTGTTGGGAAGCCCCTTTGCGAGGCGAGGCCTGGGGCAGACGCCCAGTATGCCTATATGTAAAAACAAAACTGCCTAGATTTTTTTTCCCTAATCTACCCTACTCGATACTTTGTAGTTATATTTTAATACATCTGAATAGAAATGGTGTATATCATAGTCTGGTAATTCCTGAAGAGTTATTTGATATAGAAGCATGTTTCAAAAATAATGTTATGTTTGTATGGTTATTAACATAAATTTAAGGAATGCATTTAAAATCATTTAATTTTTGTTTATAATGTATTTTTTTGTAAAAGTATCTAATAACTAAACAAAAATTATAGTGCTGGTATAATGATCAACTATTAGCTTTTTTACATACTACTTTGTTATATTGTTTACATATTTGGTGTTCTTTGCAAGTGAATGTTACAATAAATGCTACTCAATCGTTAATCATCACTCCAGTATTATTACAATTACACCTCAAGTGTAGGCACTTTTTAGTTATATATTTAAAAAATGGAAAAAACAAAATAATAAAATATCTGGTAAACTAAAAAATTATTAAAAATAATTTCACCATGTCTACAGTCACATTCAGATTTGTATTTTTAAGAATATTTTTTTTACCCAAATTATAAACATTGTGTACAAAATGTAATTATTTTAATTCTAGCAACCTATGAGTAATTCACCTCAGAGTGAACACTGTCAAAATTTTACAAGTGGTAGCATTTAAGATCCATAAGCAACGGTGTCTTTTTTTGATTGGAACATTGCCTGTAATTGTCTTTGGTAATGCCATTGATTAACATATTAAATATTTTGTTTATGGATTTCCTAGTATTTAGTATTTTGATTTATGGGTGTCTTGTTTTTTATTGTGGAAATTTATGATTTTAGTTTTTTCATAGATAACTGAATTTTATTATAAATGTATGGTTTGATGATGATCCTGTCATTGAAATAGGCTTACAATTCATGTAATAATCAGATATACTGCCTATATTTTATTATTAATTAATTATTTTTATTTACAAAGTTCAAATCATATTTTCAGTTCATATTATATGATAAAGAGTTAAAACTAATATAAAGCAAAACAATAATAATTCAATCAACAGTAAAAATTTGTACAAAATTCTAAAAACTAACTTTTTTTTGTGTGACTTATTTGTCTCAAATTTTATCTGACCTAAAAGGAAAATGTAATAACATTTCATACATTATTTCTGCTACAGTTAAATGCTGTATTAGTTTCACATCATTATTCACCATTCAGAAAAATTCAGGTGATGAGCTTGATTAACAAGGAAAATATTGTAAACTTCTTTTTATTACTTATTTTATGAAACATTTAACCCAAATTATACTGTACAGTGATATAATTAAGTTGACTAATCAATGATCTAGGTTGGAAAAAATTACAAACAACTTTTAATAGCTCTTTATTCAGAGTCAGATTCTATAGTAATTACTTTTCTTTTCACTTTTTGAGTATTATTACCTTCTGACCTTTGTCTTTTTTTACCACTTTTTATACTTGACTTCAATTCTACATCGTTCGATGATTTAATTTCACATATTTTGTTAGGGGATTTTTCTTTTGTAGCTGTTTCCAGTTTTCTAAAGTTTGAATCTCCATTTCCATTTATACTAACAGATGGTATTAACTTCCCACGAACTGTCATTGTAACCTGATATTTTGGATCATTTAATTTACTGGACATGTTACCTGAAATAAAAAAGTCATATTATTAAACATGGTCTTTCTTTGGAAAAAATTAATTTAAAAAAAAAACTAAATTGTTCAATTTATAAATTTTAATAATACAGTACAGTCTCGCTAATCCGGTCTCCGATGATCCGGACGTCCGGCTAATCCGGACGGCCCAAAATTTTTGTTTAGTTACAGTGCACAATCAGTCTGCCGTCCACAAAAATATTTATATTTATACGTCTATATTTGTTATTTTTCAAAGGGGTTTTTCTACTCTAATAGACAAATGATATAATTTATTCATTAAAATATGAATTTACCATATTATTTGTTTCTTTTGCCTATTAAAGTAGGAAAAACGTCTTTGAAAACATATATTCACATTAGATCTCCCAACACTACAACGCACGTGACATCAGAGACATCTTGCGATAAAAGAGAGATAAAGGACCGCTGACTAAACGGATAGACAGTCTATCCGTCTGGCGTCAGGTCAGTTGTGTTGTCGGACGAATGCCACCTTTACTGCTTCTCGCAAGATTTCTGCTCAGTTGTCATTTAATTCTAGTGCGATATTGATCTGTGTTTTTTATTTACGTCTTGTTCAGTGCTCAGTGAAAATGGCGACTAAACGTAAGTCAGTGACAGTGACAATGGAATAAAAACTCCAAGCTTTATTTCGTATTGATGGAGGTGAATCGCTTACTAAAATTGCAAAAGAGTTAGGCCTGGGAAAACAAACTGTTTCCGATTGGAGAAAAAGCGACAGGAAATTGAAGATTTCTTTGCAAAAATGGTTAGTAAAGACAGTTTAGGCGGCAGAAGCACTTTAAAAAAACCAAAAAATGAAACCTTAGATGATGCTTTGTATGTTTGGTTTTGCCAACAACGGGAACAGGGTGTTCCATTATCGGGTGTAAATTTGCAAACGATCGCGCTGAAACTGAATGAAAAGTTAAAAGGAGGCCCTAATTTTACTGCAAGTATGGGTTGGCTGAATTTGTTCAGATTTTTAACAATTGGAGGGTTGGGCCGAGTTGAAAGACACTGATATTTCCGAGTGGATTATTAGTGATAATGACATTGGTTAACAAGTGCTCAATCGTCGCGGTGTGCACTGCAAACGCAGAAAATGACAGCTCGGAAGAGGAAACTACACAGACGAACCGGTCAGCCCAACTCATGATGGGGTGGCTGCAATGCTGCAGGGGTTGATGACCTACTTTGAGAAACAAACTGATACGTCAACTGCGGAGCTACTGACCTTGAAACGCCTACGAGATCGCACTGTGAAACGACGTCATTCATAGTTAAAACAAAAGAACATTACGGACTTTTTTCACTAAGTTTTTTAAAGTTTATTTTTGTTTGAGTTTTTTGTGCGCTTATACAGTATAGTGTAAATAACTTTATGTGAATACATTTATTCAAGGAGAAAGATGCTTTGATATTTATTCATGTCATACCTTTTCTGTTACAATTACAGGATTTTTTGCTAAATAAGCTATGAAATACTGTACTGTATAGCTATATTTAGGCCTCAATTTCACTAAAATTACAATTTCAATATGTTTCACCGCCCAAAACACATATTGTATGCATTTGTTTGGCTTTTTCCGTCTAATCCGGACTTTCGTTGATCCGGACAGGGTCCGGTCCCATCAAGTCCGGATTAGTGAGACTGTACTGTAGTTTTTAAAATGTATTCCAATATAGAATGTTATCCTATTAGTTATACACACCTCTTCGTAAATAACTAATGGTTGAGTAAGGAGTAAAATGAAAGTCTTCTTTAAGATAGTCTTTTATAATTAGGAAGGCTACAATAGCTTCTCCTGTATCAC
The DNA here is from genome assembly GCA_036971475.1 of Prosapia bicincta. Classification (NCBI taxonomy): domain Eukaryota; kingdom Metazoa; phylum Arthropoda; class Insecta; order Hemiptera; family Cercopidae; genus Prosapia; species Prosapia bicincta. Next base: position 80,407,202 of record JBAIZL010000001.1, on the reverse strand, counting down.
GAGGAAAAGAAGGTGCACTGACATCTGAAGATCTCAACTGAGCCGGGCCTTTCCCATACCAAGCTTCAAGCAATTTTTGTGCTGTTAACAAATAATGATTTATTGATAGTAAAGCATTTCAATTATCCATTATTTCTGTAAGCTTGTCGTCAATAAAGCATTTGTACATCTTAAATGTGAAATAAGTACTGTAAAGAAAAAATAACAATCTTATACCGAACTAAAGCTTTATAAAATTGTAACACTAAACTCTAAGCACCTGTGTTGTTAAGGGTTATGTCAATAAGTCAGATTTTTGGCAAATGCGTATAACATAATATCTCATATTTACATGTTTTGACATCTGTATCGTACTGAAGTTTTAAAAAAATCATATACTGGATAGTGTTAGTATGGTATAAGCTGACACCTACGCTATATTTATTTGGTCATTTGCTTATCATCAGCAATTCATTATCATAGCAACAAGGAGCCATTATGAAGTCCGTAGGTACGCTTTAATGTGAATTAATCATTCACTATTGCCTGAGTCTGCTATAACTGTACTTCTTTATTTCATGAGTTCTATAATTATTATATTTGGACATCTGTTACCATTTTGCTACGATTGTAAAACTTATGTATCTAACCCCTCATTAAACCCAAACAAATAATTCCAAATTTATTATTACCAAAATAATTTTGAATCTTTCTAGGCTGTGACAAAAAAATAAAAACCAAAAATTGTTCTAATTTTTTTCACTCTGACATACATGTAACAATTTAAATTTAAACAGAGCATTAAAACAATTGAAAATTTATTTTTTTAAATTAATTCCACGCTAGCAGTAAATAGTTTATTTTATATGCAGTATGCAATGTATTAGAATATAACAAATAATTTATGTCAGCAACATATATGTGTCTTTGCCACAATTTCCAAATTGTATTTTCTCCACAGGGCAAAATGACAACTTATGTCATTTACTTCAGGCTTCAAGAAACTTTAAACAATGAGAAAATGCATGATCATAAAATAAAATTCTTACAATACCCTCTGAATTTTTATACATATTTTTTTGGCTGTTTTTGTAATTAATAAAATAAATAATGAAAGAAAAATTATGTTTATCATTTAGTTTCAATAGATTTAAAATATTTTATGGATGAAAACCTTATAAATTGAATTTATATACTGTTTATCGTACTATTCTTTTACTAATGCTAACAATCTCACCAAACTGTCATTATTACATTTTCAGCAGATAAGAATGGCAAGAACCCTTTAATAAAATATGTAGACTATTTGAAAATCCTATTAAAACCTATTTAATCCTATGTACACTATTTAAACCTATTTAATCCTATATACACTATTTAAAACTACGAGGTGTATTTTTAAACTAAGGGCCGTATTTTTATATTCGTTCATAGTTCGCGAGCATGCCGCAACGAGCACTTGCGTCGCGTCGTGTCCCGGCATGCCTTGGCAACAACTACGCTCAGTTACAGCTGTGTAGCTAACCTGTGCATTGTGTTCTGTGCTTGCAAAATGTTCAAGGTTATCGAATCGTCCACCCCTTGCAAAGTTCGTTCGGTCGGCAAGAAACATGTCTGCTGCAGAAATTCACTGACAGATTTCTGAAGTTTAAGGTACTAATGCCATATGTGAAGGAAAAGTGCGTAAGTAGGTTCGATACTTCAAAGATGGCCACGACAATGTCCATGCCGAAACGCGATCTGGTCATCCATTTCTAATGTCAGATGATTTGCTGGCGAGTTGAAGCGAAAATTCGTGACAACAGACGCTTCACGATTTCTACTCTCTCACATGAATTTCCCGAAGTTTCGAGGTCTGTGATTTACAAAATTGTTCATGAAAAATTAAATTTTAAGAAACTGTGCTCGGGTTGGGTCCCTAAACTCCTGACTGAGGACCATAAACACAAAAGACTCGAGAGTTCCTTGAATTTTCTGACACGTTATGAGGAAAATGGTAACGACATGCTGACATACTGGAGACGAAACGTGGGTTTCGCATTTCACTCCCGAATCAAAACAACAAAGCATGGAATGGAGACACACGCAATCTCCCATAAGCCAAACAGACTTTGTCACAGCGCAAGATCATGGAGTTCGTGTTTTGGGATAGGCATGGTATTTTGCTGGTCGACTTTATGAAACGAGGAACGACAATAAATGCAGAAGTCTACTGCCAAACCCTGAAGAAGCTGCGCAGAGTAATTCAAAACAAGAGACGTGGTATACTCACAAAAGGAATTTTGTTTCTGCATGATAATGCAAGGCCTCACACTGCCGCTCAGACCCGAGCTGCATTGGACTCTTTTGGCTGGGAAGTTTTAGACCACCCACCCTATAGCCCTGACCTTGCGCTGAGTGACTTTCATCTCTTCCGTCATCTGAAACATCACTTGGGCGACAGCCGTTATGACGATGACAACGAATTGAAAACGGCCGTGAATTCTTGGTTATCACAGCAGGCGGCAAGTTTTTATGAAGGTTTCCAAAATTTAGTTATGCGATATTATAAGTGTTTACAAAAACTTGGAAACTATGTAGAAAAATAGATAAAAGTATGTAGATTCCGAAAATAAAATTAGATTTTGTAAATTTCGTTTTGTTCTTTTAAATTTTCAAATGGCCCTTACTTTAAAAACACGCCTCATACTTATGTAGGTTATATATTTACATACAGTAACCTACTTTGATTATTTTAGAAACACATTTATTTGTTTGTGAAGGCTGAATTCATTTCCTTCATTAATTGCATTCCCTTTCACTATCATGTAATGTTTAAAATATTTTCCTCTGTATCTTAGAGTCATCACCTTTCTATAAATAAGACATTATAAGAATACAAACATAAACTAAAAAAATAGACTACAAATAGCTTTGAAATCTGGCACTACATAGACGATTACAAAGTTCTTTTAAACAGCAAGGCAACAACTTCAACTGGTCCAACAGCCGACTGTCAATCAGCTGATCTTTATTCCCTCATTTATTGATTACTGTTTCCCTGAAACAGTCATAGCTGTTTCATATAAATGATTGTCACTTCGAAAAAGTAACAATTAATAATTTTAAAAAATGTTTACCATTAAAACCTTCTACGTGAATATAGTAACAACAAAGAGAAAAAGGTTATCGTAACTGTATTTTTAACCCATAATTTTAATCATTAAAATTTTCAATTTCTAAACCGTTGTATTCAAATTAACTTATTCTGTTGTAAAAAATATCTGAATGTAATTGACATATCACCAAAAAGTTTAACTGAAAGCAAAAGTTAAATATTCCAAAATCTATTGTGATATAAAGACCTGTCATAATAATAATAATGACTCCTTTTTTATTATTGACAAGGTTTAGGGAAACAGATACACCTGCCTTGTCTTTGCCATATGGTATTCAAGAAAACGTAGTGTGGCCATCACTACTCTTTAACCCCTCATTATTGCCTTAGGTTTGATCATACATACTCAAGTTTCAAACTGAGTAGGGGCTAAATAAGCACAAGAAATTTTTTTGGCACAAATCAAACCCAGAACTGTTAGGCAAGAAGACAGGTACTCTAACCACTTGATGACTCAATTACTTTATTAAGGGCCTTATAGAAATTATAAATTTCAAATGAAATTACTGCAAATTCTCAAACGTATCTACTATAACGGTTTTATAACAGTTAAACACATTTATTCCAGTAAATAAACATAATTACTTTTATTCTACAACTGAAGGTAAAGTTAACCATTATCAACAAACCTTAGTACACTCTTGAACAACTCTAACTTTTGCTCTCAGCTAGTTTAATCATTTTTTCGTAATTCTCTATTAATAATAATATTGTTATGACATACTACTAATTTCTTTTATAGAAGAATATGTGAGTTTAACCAGGATGCACCATATAATTTAACTAGGAATAATACGTAAAAAATTCTCAGCCATTTGTGTTTCATACTAGTTAATTTTTTAACAGCTCTAGTTACTCTTAGTAGTAACTAGTTGTTATTGTGTTGACTCATATATTCTAATTGCCATTGATTAGTCAATTTTTAGTCCTAAAAATAATGAATGTAAATAAACTGTGGATGGAAAACCAAATAATAAGGTCAGGGTGTGTTATTATTTAGCTTCACTCACAAGCTAAGATTGAATTTTGGAGCTGAATAATAAATTTTAGCATTTTTATTTAAATATGTTATATAGTATATTAGCTACCACTTTGCCTAACCGAATTGCGAAGGTCTAGCGTACCCAGCGCACGCAGACTCTACCGCTTGGCCATTGTTTTCTTCTGGATCCACACTGGCCTGTAGACCGCCGACGCAGGTAAAATTTGAAACAAGCAGATCTGACACAAGCCAGAACCTGTACCGCTGCTTGCAAAATTCTGCCACAGAACCATTCACTGGACTTTGATTTTAAAAACCTAACTTACTGATATTTAACCCTTTTAGTCACTATATCTCGTGGAGAATTTTATTTAAAGGCATCACAAAGCTTAATGACCAGATTGTAGAATTATTTAAGAAATATGTTTAGTGAAAACTAAATTTAACTCTTGTAAGTTAGTAAAAACCATTGATTTTTATTTATATAAAATATTTACTAGTACAGGAATTTTAATGATTATTTAATTATATATATACAAAAATTATTTTAAAATTTAAAATTTGAATTTAAAAATTCTCAAATTATTGAAAATATTTACTAATAATTTAACGTTACTTATTATCTAGCCTGTAATACTTTTAACAACTCAATAATCCAACCAGTAACGATTTATCATGAACAAAATATATATAATAACCTCAAAAAATATGAAATTTTGAACAAAAGTTTGTTTTAATTTCCTTCTTTTTACTTATGTGGTGCTATTTATCTTTCATTATTTTTCAATAATTATTACAATATTTTATTTCATAACTATAACAGAATCTCCCATTTACTTTCATAAAATTTTAATTTAAATTTATAATTTTTTTAAATATCTCCAATGTACATTTTAACACTTTACATTTAAACACATAAAATTTTGTCATAAAATACTTTGATCTTATTGACACCTTCAAATTTATTTACTTTTTCACAAATAATCCTCAATATGAGATTGTCTATAATCTTTCAGTAGAATATTGTTGATAAATTGTTCATATTCAAAATATTTGTTGAAATTTTTGACTTTTTGTTGAAGAAACTGCGGTAAAACCTCAAGAGCTTGGTAAACTTCCTGCTTAAGATGTTTTATTACTTAAGTTTATTACTTAAGCTTACTTAAGTAAAGATGTTTTATTAGGCAATTCATTTATGGTAAGGGTTTGAAATTCATCCATATTTGATATTATTCCAGCTTACATCAGGTCTGTAAAAAGCTTTCAGATTTTTAATTATAACTTGGTCTAGAATGTCAAGATTTTCTTTAAGACTTGACGTGGTTTCATTGAGATTCTGACATCTTCCTACACTTTGGAACTTCATGTGTCACCAAACTTCAAAAAACAAATGAAAAAAGATCTTCCAAAAATAAATTACATAAAATCACTTTGAAATCATAAACTTATACGAAAATAAAGAAATAAACGGTGCATTATTCTTATGAACAAATGCCAGATGAACAAGTAGATGGACAAACAACTACTGCACATTTTATGAGACCTACAAGACATATTTGAGTAAACTCAAACAGGGTATGAATTACATATTGATAATGAATCAAGTCAATAAATGTCAATAACAGAACTGATGAACAGGATGTGAGTCACCATATCGCTCAACTAATTTCTCATAACTTACAATACTTGTAAACATTTTTGTTTGGTTTGTGCTAGTGAGCGCATATTTTTTTGCATAACAAATTAAATAATAACAATAAGCAAAGAGATGTTTATAGTAAGTGACTCAATTAAAATATATTTATACAATACAATTCCAAGTCTGCCTTTAAGTGAAACGATAAAATAATAAGCGTGATCACACTATGTGGCGACTACTGTATAATGAGGTAGAAAGTCTAAACATTTATTTATTTAAAATTACCAGTGTACCATTCCAATGACTGTAAAAATTCAAGTAAATTTCATTAAGTACATATTTTTAGTTTATTAAATTACAGTAAATGGTTAAATAAAGTAGATGTAAGAGGTTCAAAAAGAGGGGTAAAGGTCCCTCTAACCAAACTCTGACAAGATATGCTACTGAAACACACAGCCATAGTTCTGAAGGATGAGCAGCTGAAGAAGCCACAGATGGAAGATATTTATTGAAGAGAATGCAGTATTATCAAGACTTGAAATATAAGAGGTATGTTTTAAAAAAATATTGGAATTTTGTTAGTCCAAACATGTTAGTCTAAGTTGCTCAATTTCAAAATTGAGCTTAGTTCCAATTGCTCAAAAATTGAAAAATTACTTAAATGGAAATTCTGACATCTGTAGAAACCCCTAACCTTAAAATAAAAGAAAAACGAAACATGCATAACACAATAACTTATAAAATCTCCCTACACCATTAACACAGCTACACAGCTACACAGATACACAACCACACACATACACACACACACACACACACACACACACACACACACACACACACACACACACACACACACACACTTACAACTAAAAACTAGTGATAAAATAAAAACTTACATGTTAGTTTTGTGTCACATTTTGCAGCATTTGCCAACAGTTTGTAGATATTGTGACAGTGTTTTGTGATATCAACTTGTTTAGGCTCTCTAGGGTTACGGCAGTGATCACACATTTTATTACAATCTGTACTTTCCCATGACTCATCAAAATGAGATGATATCATTTGTCTGCGACACCTATAGTGATAAAAATTGTTATATGCCTTATATTATTTTTAGATCCTTATTCATACACACAATTTTTGGGGAATTTTAAAAGCTTAAACATCTGTTCCTCTTACAACTTTTAATTTCTTTCTATGACATTAATTTAAAAAAGGATTAGTTAAAATGGTTCTAAATTTAAAGTGAAGCAAGCTCTTTTGCCTAAATAACTAGTTTTTAATACATTTATTACATCATTCCATCTAAAGGTATTCAAGTTAACTACACTCTCAAGGACTTGACCTTTTAAGCCAGTAAATATGGATAAGTAAGCAAATATTCATTTTGAAAATCCTTGGATTTTCAGTTATATAGATCTTACTAATTATTATATCACAAATTGATATAAATCTATTAAGCATAGTGGGCTCACCCATTACACACCAGTATCGTGACTAGATACTATATCTACAACGTGGGAGTAGCTATCGTTTTCTATTATTATTTAAAAAACTAAAAATTAAACCACAGTAAAAATATTAATAATGACATATAATACTTATAATATTCTGTAGAATTCATTTACAGCATAATCCAAAATACTTTGCTCATTTGTATAGTGGGTACACAACGTGTATTTCTCACTGGAAAAATTAAACTTCACTTTTCACTATTGAAGATGCTCTCTCCCTTTTACTTTTTGTACATATTTGCTCTACACTTTACCGATGTCGTTGCAGGTATTTATTCAACAATTTTATCGTGGTTACAGAATCTTGCAGCAGTTGAAATCAAACAAATAATGTTCATTATTTTTCCCAAAATGTCTTACTGACTATAGCAAGTTATGTGTTTTGTCTAGAACAATAGGTTTTTAAAAATAATTTGATTTTTAATAAACCTGTTTATTTATTACTAATGATGATATATACATTGGAATTATTATATAAACTGTTTCATTTATAGTATATAGAGTAGAACCATACTCATCTAAAATTAATTACATACTGATCTAAATGAGATTTTACACATGCACAGCAAAACGACAACAAATGATTTTTTGTTTGCATTAATCATTTAACAAATAAAACCTTTGTGATTTTAACATAATAAATCCCTTAAAGATTTATCATTTTTAATAATTTTGAGAAAAAAATTGAGGAATCAATCATTTTAGTTTAGTCCTTACTGATAATCAAATATTTATCTATGTAAACCATATACATTTTGTTTTTAATATTTAAAAGACTATTCAACAATCTCTCTGATCATGTAGGCCTATGTGTGTTTATGAATTATAAAAAATTTCAGTATATTTTAAAAGCATTAAATATGTTTTTTTTAATAGTCACTATCTACAGACACGAATGCAATGTTCAGTAAGCAAATGACAGAGTGCCATGTGCCTTTTACTATTAATATTAACTTAGCAATATTTTACTTTTACATTTTACTTTCATTCACTTAGCCAGTTGAAATGTTAGGCTACGTATTGGTATAACTGTGAATGGTATAAAGAATCTTATATATATATATATATATATATATATATATATATATATATATATATATAAGTATCAAATGTTGCAGCACACCTAATATCACATAAACATGAAATAACAAACTACGAAAATAACCTAACCATACTTAATATAAATAATAACCCAATAGAAATAAACTCACTAGAAAAATACCACATTTATAAAAACACACACAACAATTTAATGAACCTACAGACCACCTATACAGAAGACATACTATATAAAAACATTATACACGCAAATCAAGAGAAAATGCGTGTAACGTCAACAAATACCAACATCATGGATCGAACATCTACACCAGAAAAAAATCAGTGATTCGACAATGGTCAAGTGACCGAAAGGTGCCTCATCACACAAGGTAAAATTATTGCACTTAGTGGTGGATTAAAGTATTTACAATAGTAATATATATATATATATATATATATATATATATATATATATATATATATATATATGAAGTTAATATATTACTATGTAAGTAATTTTATCCACCATTAAGTGCAATAATTTTACCTTGAGTGATGAGGCACCTTTCGGTCAATTGACCATTGTCGAATCACTGATGTTTTTCTGTTGTAGATGTTCGGTCTGTGAAGTTGGTGTTTGTTGACGTTACGCGCACTTTTTCTTGATCTGTGTGTATGATATTTCTATATAGTATGTCTTCTGTATATGTTGTTTGTAGATTCATTAAATTGTTGTACAGAAGACATACTATATAGAAATATCATACACACAGATCAAGAAAAAGTGCGGGTAACGTCAACAAACACCAACTTCACAGACCGAACATCTACAACAGAAAAACATCAGTGATTCGACAATGGTCAATTGACCGAAAGGTACCTCATCACTCAAGGTAAAATTATTGCACTTAATGGTGGATAAAATTACTTACATAGTAATATATTAACTTCATAAAGTCAGTGCAACGGAAAAACAATGGATAACGTTAAATATCAAGAATATATATATATATATATATATATATATATATATATATATATATATATATATACATAATCAAGCGCTACTGCCGTCGGAGAATTTAATAAAATGGGAAATCATGGATATCAATTTTAATTAGCACAATTAAATGACATAAAATCCTCCGAAGAACCATGGACAGTGCGCTCAAATAAACATACGAATATAAAAAGGAACATTAAATAAAACGTTTACCTTTTATCAGTTGTTACTAGAACTTACGTGATATCTCTTACTGGTTTCCTCGGGAAGCTAGCATTCGGCCGGATGCAGTCCGTTGGTTGCCAGGAAGACGTCTTCTCTCTCGACTCGCTAGTCAGGGTCTCTCTCAACGACTAACCCTATTTTCTTTTAAAACTATACCGGAATTATCGAACTTTGCCCGGTCAGGTGCTTTACTATCGGTCAGCTGTCAGTCTCTCGCTGCGACAATTAGAACTGTTTGCTCTCAGAACTATTTGGCGGTAAAATACTAGTTTGACAGTATTATATTAAAAAAACGTTACACAATATATATATATATATATATATATATATATATATATATATATATATATATATATATATATATATATATATTTTAATAATTTTCTTTACAACTATATAAACCATATAAAATGCAGGAATATACACGTGACCAGTAAAAAAAATGAATAGACCCACGAAAAAGGATGGTCAATTGATTCTATAAAGATAAAGGTTTGGATAATCATATATGCAAGGAAGGAATCTTTTAAAGGTCTAAAAGTAATTATATACTTAAACTGATATAATGATCTTTTGATCAATATTGTAATTAATTAATCGAAAAGTCAATACACATTGCTGGCTAGTAATATTACATCTTGCATGAACTTATATCTAACTAATTTTGTTTTCTAACATATACAAAATGTTTTCAGTCACTCTAGTGGATCAATATTAGTGAAGAGAAAAGCATTTTGTCTAGAAGTTTTTTTAAAACTTATTAAAAACATATAAGTTTGAGCGACTTGAAGTATTACTTAAAATCAGCATAAAGGTTTCAGCAAAAATTAGGATCAACAACATCTATGAGTAAGTTCAATCATTAAAATCTAATAAGTCAAGGGCCATTATAATTCATTTCTTTGAAACTGTTTCATATTCTATGTTCTAAGAATCCATTTGTAAATATACGTTTTTGATCATATCCATAAACCTTCCTGTTAAAAAATAATTTCATTGATCAAACCAACCAACATATGATTAGTTTATTGGCTAACTGTATAGATTATTGTCTGTAGTGTTCGACTACAACTCCAGCACCGCTCCTTCCACCCCCCTCGTATTATGGGGGATGTATCCCTACGACAAAATAAGATCTGTCGGTTTTAGTAACACACTCCTCACCCCTCATCTCCGCATATATTTTGTACACCTACAGTGCTACATCTTTGAATTTAGTGTTCAAGAAAGTGGAAGAGGTTTTTCTTGGTACTGAAATTTTCCATAGGGTTCACTCTCATCTGATCACAGTAAAGTCCATTTTTATAAATTACTGCCAGAAGCCAATAAATAGCAATACCTTAAGACTCTTTATTCAAAAGTTCTAAGTATGTATAATTGCGTCCTAAATTAAATTTCATATTTACAAGTTATTATTTTGAAAATAATATTTACTTAAAATAAGAAATCTTGTTTTGCTTCAGATAACATATGTCTTAGATAACATCTTATGTCCCATTACCTATTTGTTTGTTTGGTAACTTTATATTGTTTTCAACTTACTAATTCCAATGATTATTATCATTAGAGACAAAAAATATCTACTTCTGTGTATTTTTTTTCAATTTATAAGTATACTGTTTTTAGAATTATGAAAATGAAGTTTACACAACATTTTGACTATTAGGTAAGCTTCCGCCACTCAAAATATTGGCACTAGAGGAAGTCGCAGTTTAAGTGATTTTTTTAAAATATTTTCTGAAGTAGTTTTTTTCCTTAAGGATGAAATTAAAAAATGTAAAAAGTGAAGTTGAGAGTCTAAAAGCCATTGAATTATACAATTAAATGTACCTGTGCGTATCCAAGCAATATTCTACAATACCATAGAGGCATTTTAGTCCTGTTTTCTGTGAGAATACCATGGTGCTCAATTTAAATATATCTCCAAGTCTGTAGAACAAGATACAGTCTGAGGCTTTTCCATCTCTGCCAGCTCGACCGCTCTCCTACATCAAGAAAATTAATGTAATGTTATTTCTTGATGTTTTTATTATTAACTCCTAAATGTAAATTAAAAGGGTTATAATTATACATACAAACAATGTATCAAGCCAGAAAAAGCAATAAATGTTCAGTAACCTCGTAACTAGCATTTACAGTACAGTCTCGAAAATCTGAGTCCCGATTTTTCGAGGTTCCGCTAAATTTGAGCCTATTTCTATTTCAGACTATGTTATCTATTTGAAAGGAAATTCAAAATATTTACTGTTAGACAATGCAACGTCGCATCCCGATGAAGATCAACTGTGCTCTGATGATATTCGTGGTTTATTTATCCTACTAATGTAATTAGAGTAATCAATGTAATTGAATGGATCAAGGTGTTCTGGAATGTATGAAAAAAAATAGTCCTTACCTTTTACAAAAAAATCTTATCAAAAAATTTCCAGGTTGTGAAAATTTGATGATATGGACATACTGAAACGGCCAAAACCGTCTCAAAATTTACAGATTTTACAAAATAAGGCAAAATCGATAAAATTAATTAAAATAAAGATTTTTAAAATGCAATAAAAGAAGTAAAAGTAGCGGGCCAAGTCTGTCTCGCTATCAGAATAGGTAATCAAAGCCGGTCCAAAAGGCTGGTTTTGGCTAACAAAAGGAAAGAGTGGGAACCCCGTTTTATGAGAAAAAAGAAAGAGAGGTAAATCAGCCCTAGGACAAGACAGACGTTCATTTCCGAGGTTCAGTGAGGATTTTTGAGGCAAGCCAAAATTTTAATAACAAAATACCCATTTATTAATTTAAATACAAATTTCAAAATTATAAATAGAGGTTTTGTTAAATACAAAATTATTATCAAATTGATTTTTCATTAGAATAAAAAATATATAAGCAAATGACTTTTTATTGAAAAAGTATCTACTAAATGGTGGAGATTAAATATAAATTATTCAAATTTAAATTACTAATATCAAGATTAAAGTTTATCAAATTGTTACAAGGTAAATTTAACAAGTTAAGACAAAGAAAATCCAGTGTCATTCATAACATTATATATTTAAATTCAACAAGAAAAATTGAATGAGAATTTCAATAAGGAAATTTAAAATAAAAATCGCTTTAACTTGGTTAATATCATTTATTTTATGTCCATTAAAATTACATTCCATACAACCAGTATTAAAAATATGTAATAACAACAATCCTATAAACTTATACGAATCTTTTAGATTTATATTTGAGAGCACAAATGTAAATTGAAAATTCAATGATTTTGAACTTGCGCTTACTTATAAAAATAAAAGAATGGACATGAAATAAAACCAGTTAATATAAATATTTCTCATATTCTATTTAAAGTTGTAAATTTTATAAATTTGTGTTAGAAGAATAATTTATGTAGATTAATCAAAACAACAAGAGCATTTGAGAACCATTATAAGCTTTTTAACCCGGCAGAGGTTGCGTGATAAATAAAACGTGAGGGGTCGCACACGGTGGATTCGACCGGGTCATTTTATTAATCAAAAAAAAAATACTGAGCAATATTTTATTCTAAAATTACAAGTATCGTAATTAAGTATAATGTATTTACTTAAGTTCTATTAGTTGTAATTGTGGCAATAATGTACTAATTAATTTTAAATAATATTTTAAAATTTAACAAATTTATTGTTTAAAAGAAATACAAGACTTTAGATTAATTGTCATACCATAAGGACTCTTTTACAAATATTTATGTTTAAAAATATATTCTGAAAGAAAACTAATTTCTGAATAAGAAAATGTACTGGATGTTTACGATAGCTGTAATGTAAAAGAACCAATTTTGAAACAAAATGTGTTGAATGTTTAAGTAAATTTATCATAATATTACAATTATAGTGATGAAATGCAAGCCTACAAATTTATGATTTTAAACAAAAAGTTACATACAATATGTCTAAGCACCTTGAGAGTTATAGCAATGAAATTCCTCACAGTTCCTCATCCGATTGATGCCCTAGGTTGGTAGTACAGCTGAATATCTTGCCTTATTCTAATGAACAACGTCTACTCCCCCTTTTGTTGAATTGTAAAATGTTTGGATGTAGATTTTATTTTTATCTCCAGCTTTGGAATCAATTTCATCATTATTATGCATGGTTGAGATGAGAATAACTACTATATTATGGACAGTAACTTCTAATTCCCTCTAAACCCAAAAATGTTTGAGGTTATAGGTCGATATTTTGTACCAATGAATTCCGTTGGAATGTGCAATTCCTCTTCGTCTCTTGAATACTCTGATTCCTTTTGAACTTCAACATGATCTTGTTGTTCATCATCTGAATCCGGTTCGTCAACGGGTTCAACACAGGCACATCACGAGAAAGTTATCTTCCAACACTACCAGGATTTTCAATCCTTTCTTCCCTTTCCACGCTATCTAACAGTCTGGCAGATCTTTCTTCCTCTGCTCAATTCATATTGCGTAGTAACACAATAAATATAACACTCAACACACTAACCGATCAATAACAAAAAAGTTAAATTGAAAATTATGTCACACTTTAGCCCATGCGAGGGGTCGCGCACTGTGGTTTCCACAATGGCTTTTTTCTAGACTGCTGCACTAAGACACTCGTAGGTGATAACGAAAATACAAACACAGGATTCGACAGCGGACAAGTCTATTTGAAGGTACTAAGGGGGTGGAAGCTTGCAAAAATCAGTTATTAAGAAAACCGTGAAGGCCCGGTGGAAAAGACCGTGAAGCGACCCCTGCCGGGTTAACTTTATTTTAAGTAAAAACTGATTTTATTAAGAGAAAATAAAATAAACCTTTGACATAAAGTTGTCAAGAGTGGATTTTAATATTTTATTGTTTAAATTTCAATTTAATTAAAAATCAAGTTAAAACTATAAAATGTTTAAAATTATTATTATTAAGCTATGGTAAATCAGTAATAAAATTACTTCAGCAACAAACTACTGAAGGCAGTGATGATGAGAATAAAGATGAAGGTTTGACCGAGACAGTACAAGAATGGAGAATAAGTCATGGTGAAGGAACGACCGCCTAGGAAACTGCAATGCTTTGTATTGAATAACAGACACCACTCTAACAGATGAGCTTCTGTTAAGACTTCAAAGCAACACCACAGCTCAAAAACTATCTAATAAGCAAACGCATAAAACACTAACTTTTTCCAAAAAATGTAGCAACCGTGAGAACAATGTATTCCAAAGCAACTTATATTTATGTAAGAACTGTAATCAATACAGTTCTATAGGGTAATAATTACAGTATTAAGGTTCATTAGAACCCGTATTGCTTTATAATATAAAGCCGGAATACCTCGGCCCCATCTACCTCGAATTATCGAGAGTCTGCTGTATTACTATTATTTTCCTTTTAGTAATTTGTATTCCTTTTTTTTTCGATAAGTTTTCTAATGATAGCAATAATTAGTATAGAATAATTTAGGTTAGTTTATAACTGTAAAATACATACATTGTAATGTTAAAACAACTACCAAAGAAAGTGTGATGTAGACTAATACAACAGAAACATTAGCTGCCTAATATTTAATAAAAAGCACACAACGCATTTGTATATACAAAAGAATTTTGTGATGAAATAATTTAGCATTTAGTGAGAAAAACAATTTACTCATTTTTTTCCATTCATATTAATAAACAATATTCTGAATAGAATCAAGCATCTACATTAAATGATAAAAACCTGTCGACATGTTACCAACTTTAACATTTGAATATAATAAGATATTTTCAGTTATTGAAATTTGATAGCAAATGAAAAAAATTCCAGTAAGGAAGTTCACTTGGAGGTTAGATCAGTAGGGAAAGTTAAAGGTTTAGTGTGTTTTTCCTGCCCTTTAAGAGTACAACATCCCATGTACGTATATACACACACACACGAATATATATATATATATTTTTTTTTTTTTTTTGGACTAGGAGACTGACAGACTTACCTTGGTAAGAGTCCACACTGTAGTCTCCTAGTCCAAAAAATGTAAATAATCTTTACCAACCAAAACCAACCTAAAAAAAAAAATATATATTACGTTGTTCATTATTTTTCTGTTGCACTGACTTTATGAAGTTGATATATTACTATTGTAAATACTTTTTTCACCACTAAGTGCAATAATTTTACCTTGTTGTGATGAGGTAAAAGTATTTACAATAGTAAAATATCAACTTCATATATATATATATATATATATATATATATATATATATATATATATATATATATATATATATTACGTTGTCCATTGTTTTTCCGTTGCACTAACTTTATGAAGTTAATATATTCCTATTGTAAGTAATTTTATCCACCATTAAGTGCAATGATTTTACCTTGTGTGATGAGGCACCTTTCGGTCGTTTGACCATTGTCGAATCACTGTTTACGTTTTCTCAATTTTTCTGGTGTGGATGTTCGGTCTGTCATGATGGTACTTGTTGACGTCATACACCTTTCCTCTTGAGTCACGTGTATAATGTTTTTGAATAGTACGTATTCTGCATATGTTGTTTGTAGATTCATTAAATTTTTGTGTATGTTTTTATAAATGTAGTATTTTTCTAGTGAGTTTAGTTCTATTGGGTTATTATTTATTTCAAGTGGTTAGGTTATTTTCGTAATTTGTTATTTCATGTTTATGTGATATTAGGTGTGCTGCAACATTTGATACTTTTGAATTTTTGTTTTTGAATGCTCTATAATGTTCTTCAAATCTTATTTTAAATGATCTGGTTGTTTTCCCTATGTAAAATGAGTTACAGTTGTTACATGTAATTTTGTAAATTCCTGATAAGTTATGTTTTTCTGAATTTGTAATGTGGTTTGTGTTATTAATATATTTTATTATTTTGTTGTTAGGTTTGTATGTTGGAGTGTAGTATTCTTTGTTGTATATATTTGTTATTTTTTCTATTTTGTTACTGGTGTTAAATACTTGAAATAAATAATAACCAAATAGAACTAAACCGGTCCTAAATAAGGGATGACGAGGAGTAAAGATAATTATGGGTTGAATGAAATAAATAGGAACATGAAAACAATGTCCACTTACTCTGGCAGTGGAAAATAAGGGAGAATTATAGCTTGGGTGAGTGCTTTCTCCTCCATACCTGGTGAAATATAAAAAAAGAAATTTTCCTGCCAAGTTGAAAAAATATATTTATCTCAGTTGTAAATATAATTTTATGTATATATATAAAATGGTCCATACAGCTCTGCTGTATACAGATAAAGTTAAAAATCCTTATCTAGTAATGAACAGTATGTCAGGTAATATACTTATTAACTTACATATTCTATAGACTATCCTAAATTTAAAATTTGTCATTATTTCTAATATTGAAACAAAATTTACATCTTTCTAAATTTCCTTATAAATAAATAACTTTAATTTTGTATATTAAAAAAAATATACATAGAACAGATTGGCTGTAGGAGCAAAGCCTAGTCCTGTGGATTGATAGACTGAAGAGACAATATAGATTAAATTAACTATTAGTTCTTCATTAAGAACTTTGTTGAAAGCCTGTTTAAACTTTATACAGCCTGAAGAGTTTGATTTCTATTTAGACGAAGGTTTCCAGTTTATAAAGAATTTACCTAAATTTTAAGTTTCTCCAAGTTAGATTACAAACTTTTCATCCTGAAAGATAAGTCAAGGGCCAAAAAATCTATAGATTATACCATTTCTAACTTTTTTTAGTAAAAATAAAACAAAATCTGGAGTGAAATATATGACAAAAATTTTTATGAATACAAATATATTATTGACTTGGTATTCGTAACTTTTAAAATAAAATTTCAAAAGCTATTTACAAACATATATTCAAATCATACTCAAAATATGTAGTACTATTGGTAATTATTATTTATAATAATTACTAATTACATTATTATTCTTATGTTTTAAAGCATTAAACAAATACATTTTTATGTAAGATATTAAATTACTACACATACTTGATAAAAATTTTCCATTGACTTTGAAAGTGCATGGTGAATAACAAATCTAACATCAGGTTTATCAATTCCAAGCCCAAAAGCAATAGTTGCAACCACAGCTTGGTATTCTCCAGTCATCCATTTACTATGAATGCTTGATCTTTGATGAGAATCCAGACTTGCATGGTAACCACTAACTCTGAGACCTCTTTTCCTAAAAATAAATGAGAAATAAAAGCAAAATGTGATAAAATGTAAGGATCAAAGCTTTTAATTAGGTTTTTTTGTTTGTTAGTAAGCATTTTGTTTTTATTACAAATATGTTATTAAACTGTTATTTATTAAAGACTAAATCCCGTTATAAAGAACAGGCTTACCAATATAAAGAAATTCTCAGTATTACAAGATTTTCTAAATGTTTGTTTGCAAAATTTCTAAATTTCAGTACAGCAAAATATTTTTACACCTCCATCAGTACAATGCCCATGCTTTGTCAGTGAAGACGTTAAAAACCAAACCCAACATCCTCAACTTACACCATCTACCCTAATCACGTTAATAATCCATTGTGAATTTTTCGTTTGCCCGCTTAAAAGGAACGCGATTTCTGACTCTTGAAGCAGTAAAAAGTGACAGAACAATTGAACAGGTTACAGAAATTGATCTATAGCATTGTGACACACAGTGAGAAATTCGAAAATTGACTGGTGAAGAGAAAAAGGAGGGGAATGCATTGGAAGGGATAACACTAAATTTTAAATACTGTGTTTAGAGATAATAATTTTTTTCTCCCTCAATCCGTTTTTTTTTTTAATACGCCCTGTACCTTGAACATTCTAGCAGTAAATACAATAATAATTCTTGAATTTGTAGTCCGCATCAACAAAAAAGGACCGCATCTCAACACCCTAGAACAATATGAAATTTACTGACACACAAAAACACAAAGTACAAACATATTAAACGAACAAACACAATACAAATCACACATACTCTTTGATACTATAAAAAACCTGCCTTTAAAGCCGTCACCGCTTGACCCAACATCTCCATGCAGAAGACACTGATGAAGATCGGCATATAGCGATCGAAAACGTTCTGTCTCAGTACGTTTTAACAAATTTACTAAATATAAAGTTCGGATAGTCATAAACTATTGTTAAAGTGATTAACAATAATATTATTATTAAATATAACACTTTTAGCACTAGCCCAGGTTCCATGGTAGAACGCTGGTGGTTTTTGGGTCTTTTTAAAGATCCTAAAAGATCTTTATAAAAGGTATAAAAATGAAACTTACATGGCTGGATTGTCTTGATTTCTTCTTTAATTTGATATACAACATAATTACTTTATGTTTGAATTTATATATTTAAAATAATGTTTTATAACTGTTTTTTAGATAACTAAACATATCAAATACATCTCATATAAACAACTGTTTATATATGAAGACAAATATATTGCCGACGATATAACGATCTGGATCACATCCACTGATCATATAAAAACATGTGAAATCCTTCAGTCCTCACTGGATAAATTCACTAATTGGTGCTCTAAATGGTCTCTAACTATATCGGCGGAGAAGACCGATTGCACTTTTTTCACCCGTCGAAATAAATTGGGTTCTTTCGCTCCCGAACTCAAAATACTTGGCAAGCAATTGAAATATAATAGGTCCCCTAAACTACTGGGGATCCTTTTGGGGTAGTCATATGGAGTATGTTATGGAAAAATGTGTATCAAGACTTAATGCTCTCAAAGCCTTGGCCAGCCGCGATTGGGGCGCCGATATAACTACTCTGAAGATGTTTTATATTGCCTTATTGAGATGCCTTGTGTTTGGGGTGCACCAAAACCACCTCTATAGCAGCCATGGAGATTGGATTGGGAGTTGAACCTATTGGACTCTATATCGATAAAAAAATATGGACCAAATACTTGTCAATAAAGGCTCTTACACCAATCCACCCATTAAGTAACATGGTGCCATATGATTCCAACATAAAGCAGTCATTCAGCTATAGAATTAATCAACTGTCCACCAAAATGCCTTGTTTTGTCCCTGTGAAAATTCCGACTTACTATATGGAGCCCCCAAGTAGATGGTCTGAGATAAACATTGCACTTAACCTACCACATGAGGTGAGCAAGAAAGATCATGTAAAACTATTAAAAACAATAACATTAAACATGATTCAATCTCAATACAAAAGCCACATAAAAACTTTCACAGATGGCTTGCTCGACCGGGAGAAGAGCTTATCGGGGGCAGGCTACTATAATGAATCGAACAGAGACTGTTTTTACATCCCAGCCAATTCCAATTCCAGCATGGATACTGAGCTTTTGGCTATAAGTGCAGCCCTGACTAGCTGTATGCATTTAAAGGGCAATTCAAAAATATGCATCCTATCGGATTCGAAAGCCGCCCTTCAGTCATTGTTAAGTAATTCTACAAGTTCATACTCGTTTCGAATATCAGAAATAAGAAAAACCATCCTAGAACTAGTGGACTGTGGGAAGGAATTAACTCTTCAATGGGTACCTGCCCATTGTGGAGTACCCGGAAACGAAAAGGCTGACAAAATTGCGAAAATAGCCTCAACCATGGGACCTACAGATGAAGGCAAACACTCCCTGCTACATTGCAAAAGTGTAAACAGGGAAGTTTTCTGAAAACTTTGGTGTGAAAATTGGGAAAAAGAGTCTATCTTTACCAGCTCCAACCAGAACCACCAGTTGAGGACAAATATAGGGCAGTAGCATGATCAACAGCATCTTTTGCTGCCAGAGCAAGAACCGGCCATCTGATGACACAGGAGTACCTACTTCGTTTTAATCTCACAGAGTCTTCGTTGTGTGCACTCTGCGGTGTGGAGAGCGAAACAATTTAACACATCCTGCTGAACTGCCCTTACCCAGTACCTACAAGAGACCTCAACCACAATCCTCAGACCAAGTGTGACAAAGTGGCAAGATATTCTAGTTAAGAAGAACCTGTGGGCCATAGCATCATATATATATCGTGGACATCGGCTATAGTTAATCTGGACGCCTGCACGAAGAAGTAAGAAGTAAGTATATATGAAGACAAAAATTACTTATACATTGATTTTTTTTTTTTGTGATAAACCTTGAAACATGGTTCTTTGGATAATGGGACATGAAAGATGAAATCCTCTTGGATTTCCCACTCCCTTTCGATCCTTTTCCAGAACACCCTTTACACATTCTTAGTATTTTATTTTTTCCTGGTGGTACTGGTATTTTTTCTAAAAATGCTTGCCAGTAGCGAGCAAACTGAGTGATTCCTACTTGATCTCATCTCCAGATAGGAATACTTTATTCAAAACGCATACACAAGGTTTCTAATAAAGGTCTTACTTCATGAACAGGATCATATCCCGGTTGTCTCCTCTGTTTACAAAGCCGATTGTCATTTATGTTAAAGTTCCTCATGATCAACAAAAATCCATCATTGACTATTACCAGATTACATCATTTTGTAAACAGCTAGTCGTAAGTAAGTAGTAATGCATTGCATGTTGTCTAGTGGTGAAATGTGGTACTAATATTCAGAAAAACATCACAAGAGTACGCTAAATCTGTAAAAATAAGGAATATGCAATGTAATTTAACCATGAATTATGAGCCTGTAAAATTAAATGATCTGTGCTATACTGTAGTATTAGCACCCTGTAAAAATACATAATCTGTGCTGAAAGTGTTAATATATTAAGACTCAACAATTTTAAGTAGCAAAAATTTCTATTAAAATAAATTAAATATAAAATAATTTCATAATTAGTTTACTTTCCAATAATATCTGACTAGTCTATATATCTACTGACATCATTATTTTTTCTTAAGTTTTAAACAATAATATCATTTTTTAAATCATTTACCTCAATTCTTCTCTTAGTTCACTACAATCTTTTATAGTTGTTGTGTATATAATACCAGACTGGTTTGCAAACTTATGTTTTAGTAGGTCTTCTAGTTCATCAATGCATTCTTTTTGTGATGAGGGCTTCAGTCTTACCTAAATCAAACAAAATGTGTATCAAATTTGATGAACATATAGCGTTTTTGTAACTTTTAGCTTCAATAAGTGATCTTCTTTGCCCATGTTGGCCACTGTAAAGCGTTGTTAAACTAATTTTAAACACGGGTAATCTAAAATGTTGTCAAAATGTACATGATTTGTATTGGATTTAATTATTTAATATGTTTTTGTATGGTTGTACATTTCATAGGAGGATCTGTCTAGTGTGTTTTAAATATAATCCTTTTTTATTGATTTGAAGAATTTTATTTTATATTTTATATTTGTGTGTGTCCTGTTTCTTATTATCTAGTCAGCAAAGATGAATTGAGTCATATTAAATAAATATATATATTCTCTGAATCTCTCCTAAAAGCTGAGGCATGTTTTTCCAACATAAATTTTTGCTATAGTCTGTATAGTTTATTTTGTATATATCTGGTGCTTGGAATTTTTTGTTGTTATTGTGTTGTACTGGTAGTACTGTAGTTTGTTGGTAGTTTTAAATGTTCACTTGAACCTGTTTTTTTTATTTTTGGGCAATTTTATTTGAAGTTTTATTTATGTATGTGAGTGCGATAATTTTTTTCTTCTATTGTGTTGCTTTTGTTTGTTTGTTTTTTGTATTTTGTGGATAGATTATTACTGCATTTTTTGGTAAACTTCAGCAATGAGATAGTCCAATGAGACAGAGTTTATGGTAGCCAGATGTCACTTGGCTTTAATATCAAAATAGTTCTATTTTTTTATAAAAAAACCATAACATTACATCCTTGTTATCAGATTGGTTGTAAACTCTGGTTGCGATGGTGATGGGGGTCTGCTCCTTTCCTAATGTATCTCTTACCTGACCATGTTTCTGTAGCACTTTTAATCTAAATTTTAATTTGTTTCTAAACATAACTGTAATACATTGAAACTTGCAGTTTTTCTGTTGTACATCTTGAGGTTTTTCTATAATTACACTTTTGGTATTAACTTGGCAAAGAAACCACTACTTACTGATTTTTCAACAAACCCGTTTAAGAACACAACACACCTGAGCAACAGTCTTGTCTGTAAGTTACAGCATTGAATAACCTGGTACAAAACGTGTCTGTTGCAAAGTATCAGTAGGTAGTGGTTTTTTGCCAAGGTAATACCAAGAGTCTAATACACTGATTTGAATTGACTTTACTTAATCCAAAAAATTCTGTTTTACCACCAACTGGTAACATATCCAGTGAGATATAGCCTTCTCTATGGGGAAGTTATCTATTTGTGTTGATTTCTTTATCGGTGTTTTCAGTGGACATTGGTATATTTGTCGCCACACAACAGTGTGCCGAAAGGTACTCTGTGTTGGTCCCACTAAACTTCGATATTTTCACTGATACAATTAACCCCTTACTGGTTTGTGACGACTATACGCGACACGAGCGGAATGCTGAAAAACGGCCGCTGCCGCATATACACATCACGTCAATGGCCTGATCGTATTTATTCCGTTTATGCCGCATTTGCTCGACAAAGTTCATCGTGTTAGATCGCCGTTAGATCGTGTGCATTAATCTTTAAGCAAATATTTTGTAATATGATACTATTTTTACCAATGTTTTTTTCGATTCAAGACGTTTGAATTGTCAGTTGCCAACGGTCAACCTGCTGTGCATTTGTGCTTGTCTATTCGTTTACCATATTGTTTCATAGTGTTATTTATGCAATTTAATTGTTTTATGTATAGTGTAGTTAGTGTTTGAAGTTATTTATAGTAAAAAAAAAAAGAACTGTTTCTGTTTACTTTTTCAAGAGAGATATTTCTTGAACTTTGGCTTTAGGTTATAAAGGTATTCATACATTCTATAAAATGGATGAATTTTTGAGTGACAGACAATTGCATGAATTGTTGTTAGAAAGTGCTTCTGATAGTGATCCAGAAGATGAAATAGATGATTTAGGGGAGGAAATTGAGATAGAAGACAATGCTCCTCTAGTATTAGGCCCTCAGGTGCAAAATCCAAACCCAGTAAATGCAACTGCTGTCCTTCCAAATCTAAATAGCTTTGTTTGGGAAAACTATCACTCTGCTGGAAAAAAATTAACTGAAAAGGTTTTCACTTGAGATCCAGGAATAAAGGTAACGATACAAAATCATAATGATCCATATGAACTATTCAAGTTATTTATCACAGATGAGTTGGTTGATATTATTGTGCAACAAGAATTTTTCACAGGAAAAAGAGAAAATGCCATGAGGAGGTGTGCTGTATGTTCCAAGCATAACATACGGCGTGAGTCACGTTATCAGTGTAATGAGTGCGACGTGGCACTTTGCGTTTCACCATGCTTTAAAATATTCCACACACAGAAAAACTTCTAAAATGTGTAAAATTGTAGACTTGTGATGTACAGTTTTAGCCTAGTGTTTTTTTTCTTTTTTTCTAGTATTAGTGAATATATGGATATGTAGAACTGAAATTCTGTAAAAAACGTCAAAATGTAAGTAAATTTCACTTTCTTCCATAAAAATATTTTTTTTTAATTTTGATTTTATGTTTAATAGTTGTGTAAAATTATAACAAATAAAAATAAGTAATAAAAAAATAGGCCCTTTTGGGTTGTTAAAGTGAAATTTAAATCGACCGTTAAGGGGTTAACTCAACTTCAAATACGCCGATTTTCTCAGTAATAATGACTGAATGAGCTGGAGTTGTTGCATGTGAGCCCAGACTATATCATTTCTGCTGGTGGAGGAAGCAATGTGGTGTGGATGCGCCAACAAGACTTCAAGCTATGTGATGTGCACCATACTTCTTATAATGTATTACGCATAGATTAAAACAAAAGTAAGTGGGTGGTTTGAAATGTTGTGAATAAGTGTGTCTATCATTGTGGTCTACAGATGCTGAAAATATATTTGTATGAGGACCTGTTATTGTAAGGTTAAAGAAATTCAAGGATCGATCTGTTTCTTCAAATGGCTACCAAAAGCTTCACTTTACCTAAGAATTTGAAACAAATACCTAAACAACTCTTACCAGAAGCCAACCTATACACAAAAGAAAATAGCTTAGTTTTAGTAAAAATCTTATGTCTCAGTGAGATTTTCATAAATTTAGATAAAATATAAGTTTAGTAAATTGTTAATTTAGTAAGAGCAAAAATAAAAGCTTTCTCGAGAACTTTTGTGTTCCACCTCATGGAACACAAAGACTTAAACCAGTTATTCTATTACGAATCTAATTAAATACCTGCAGTGGCACTTAGCAGGTATAGTTTAATTCCCTGTGTCAATTGAGTTTTATTTTGCCTCAAAAATATTATCAATGATAAAGAACTAGATATTATATATTTTACATGGATGTAATTTTTTTATTCATTGTTTTGTACCTTATTTAGTTTATTTGTCAATTATTTGGAATCTCACTCAGTAAAAACAAATTAGTATTTA
The DNA here is from genome assembly GCA_036971475.1 of Prosapia bicincta. Taxonomy (NCBI): domain Eukaryota; kingdom Metazoa; phylum Arthropoda; class Insecta; order Hemiptera; family Cercopidae; genus Prosapia; species Prosapia bicincta. The sequence continues at coordinate 80,382,215 of JBAIZL010000001.1, read as the reverse complement.
CAAAACATTTATATTTATTTACTCTAAATTTTAAATTTAGCCTCTATTTTAGTGTAATAGAGTTTGTATGTGCAACAAATCACAGTGGAAAGTAGGACCAATTAAATGTTAGCTTACAGACGTAATAGTTTGTATCCAATGTCTTAGGCTACAAACATACAAAAGGCAACTGGTGACGGCAGCGCAATGAAAACTTGAGTTGCTTTTTCACAGCATATAGAGTTGAAAGCACATATTCATAGTGAAGTAGCGAGTGACACAGAAACTAGAGTTGCTTCGGTCACGACATACTGTAAACTAGTTGCTCAGTTGCCAGCAATATTTATTGTGTTGTGTAAGCGTTTCCCAAGAGGGCTCCTGTATTTAAATAATAATTATTTTTATTTGTATTTTTTGTGCTTCTGTTTCTTTGAATAGTCATTTATAATACTGGTGTATTATGTCAGAAAACAAAATATTGTTGGTTTTGGTCATGATTTATGTATCCAACAACTTCAAGACGATACAAATGATTACCAACAATTTTTTCAAAATATATAAAATCACCACGAACTAATTTTGTTTAAAAACTAATTTTTATTTCATTGCAATGTAATGTTATTTTAAGTTGTTAGTTACACATAAAAAAATACATAAATGAGCAATTAACCTTAGCTGAGTGTTATTGTTAATCTTTCTAGAGCTGAAATCGGTCCTCGCCAATTAGTTGTTTTTTTTCTTTATGTTTCAAAATACAAGACTTAAAAGGTAGTCATAACTGCTAATGCTCATACGATAATAATTAAAAAATTGATCTGGGTAATTTCATGAATTTTGCACAGCAATGTATTGACTTTGTCTTGCATTAATAACATTATAGGGATGTACACTGAACTGTCTTTTTTTTGTAGTCTCTTTCTTAAAATATAGACAAGGGCGGCATCCTCCTCTGACGACGACATAACTGACTACTAAACCATCAACTTTATATGAACAATCCTGTAAACCGACTAGCAACTTTTCAAATAGAAACTCAGGTTTTATAGCGTTGCCGTCACCCGTAGCCTTCTGTATGTCCGCAGCATTACACCAAGGGGAAACTCTTTCCATTTGATCAGCACCAAACATGCTGTTATTACAATCAATTATAACATTGGGTTTCTTTAGTTCCTCATAAACAACTGTTATCATTTTTTTCATTTCAGTTTCTCCAAAATTCAAGTTAGTGGAAAGTGTAGAAAGAACAAGAATATTCTTGTTATTTTTTTATGTAACTGTTCATATTCCTTATGAAGACCTACAGATAAGCTCATTTTTTTTAAAATTCATTCTTTGAAATCTGTTAGTATATTGAACCTAGTTGTCCAAAGCAGTTCTGATAGCATCAGTGTTATTCTTTAGTAATTTGATAAATAAATGAGGTGAAACATACTAAACGTCTTGAAAAAACTGTAAATGGTTGGCCGATAAATGGTTGTGTAAGATCTAAAACTTTTGTCATTCTTAAAATTTATTACATATTTCTTTACAATATAAATTTAGAACACAGAACAATATGAAGAACTCAATTAACAAACTTTATGTATTTTTGTTTTTAATCTTAGTTGTTTTTTAGGGTTGAATTGCATACAAGGCAGTCTTGGCCTCATTTTCATCAGATTCTCATCAAAGGATAATTTTGGCTCCGGTTATTAAATTTATAAACATATTGTTTCAAAATATCTTATTATAAGCCTCAATTCTTCAATTTGTAAGTTGAATATTTCACTGATTCATTGTAAAAATGCAAAAACCTAAATATAGCCATAAATCTGGCAATAGACTTGGTATCTGATAAAATTGGTGTTAAATATTTTTATTTCATACGATTACATCCCAATGTTTTGATTTTTCGACTTCATTATGTGTAATCCTAAACAACTCTGTATCTCACTCTTTGTAAGAGGTGCCAAGTTATTATCAGATTTTAGGTTTTCAATTTTTGGGTTATTTATCTGTTTAAATAGTTCCAACGATTTGGCATTATCATGATCAAAAACTCATCTCTGCGAAATACTCTAAAAATGACTAATTCTGTTAAACTATTTCCCAACTGCTCGTAAATATATTTGTCTAAACCCGGAAGCCCTGTAAATGGGATATTATATACAATGTTGTTTTTTATCTAAACAAAACTTGACATCCCTTTTCCTCTCTTTTTACTATTATTTACTGAGCTCCTGATTTAGGAGAAGCTGTGAATGAATTATCAGCAACAATGAATCTTCAGCTGTACCATGTGACATTGATGGCAGAAAAATGCTTAAAGGCAAATGTTAGATCTGGTAGGGGCTGGTAGGGGGTCTAAAATAGAAGAGTCGCTTTTGGGTATTGTGAGAATATTGTCAGTATTTACAGTCACTAACTTCACTACCAATGTAGACAGAATAGCGCTAAATCCTCATTGCCACTATCAATGTCACTACACACAATCTCTTCCAATAAACGGCCCTCCTTGGATGACTGAAGATTTTTTAATTTTACACAGTAATATGGCACACAAACAAGCTATTGACTCTCAAAAAAAAAACTATATTGAACAAGAAGATCTACTTGATCCTCTTGACAAAAAAACTGATTATAGTTTCTATTATATATAAATAATCTGACAGAAGGACAAATTATGGGTTATAAATATCTATTCTTATCTATACTGCAAATTTCAAGTGGTAATAAATATCCTTAGATAGCACAGATATCGAGTCTTGTACATGACATATCTGAAAATAAACTCTCTTGAAGTAAACAAATAACAACGACATTCATGATGGGCTGGGCCCATTATCATACCCACTACCATAATGTGCTATGACAAGCTGACCTCGTCGATAAAACACAATGAGTTAAATAATAACATTTCTTACACTTAGTAGATTCTGGATAATTGGGCCACTTCAGGACTGGCATGGTTTCTTTCCATTAAATGTCTTGTTCTATTAAATGTCTTCTTCTATTAAATGAAGTTACAAAAATAAAGTATAATGTACTAGACTGAAAGTTGGGTAACTTCGATTTTTGTCATTGTCATATATATTACTCAGAAATATGACAATGTTAGCAGCAAACAGTGAAATTAATAAACAGTGAATATAACTGTATATACAAACTGTCGATAAAATCACAGTTTTAAGAAAGAGCTTTATAATATTAAGGAAACATAGCACATAATATATTCATGTTTATGAGTTATCAATTTTTAGTTAGGAGGGTGGGCTTGGCAACTAATAGGTACAGACCCACTTCAGTATCAATTTTTAGTTAGGAAGGTGGGCTTGGCAACTAATAGGTACAGACCCACTTCAGTATCAATTTTTAGTTAGGAAGGTGGGCTTGGCAACTAATAGGTACAGGCCCACTTCAGTATCAATTTTTAGTTAGGAGGGTGGGCTTGGCAACTAATAGGTACAGACCCACTTCAGTATCAATTTTTAGTTAGGAAGGTGGGCTTGGCAACTAATAGGTACAGACCCACTTCAGTGCCAATTTTTAGTTAGGAAGGTTGGCTTGGCAACTAATAGGTACAGACCCACTTCAGTATCAATTTTTAGTTAGGAAGGTGGGCTTGGCAACTAATAGGTACAGGCCCACTTCAGTACCAATTTTTAGTTAGGAAGGTGGGCTTGGCAACTAATAGGTACAGACCCACTTCAGTATCAATTTTTAGTTAGGAAGGTGGGCTTGGCAACTAATAGGTACAGGCCCACTTCAGTATCAATTTCATTTTTTCAGCGTATTGAAACATTTTGTGAACTCATTTTATTCTATAGTTGACTAATATGTTTATTTGGACAGAATAGAAACTTTTTTATTGGTCTAGAAAAAAATACTGGACCAAATAAGCAGGTTTTCAAACCCATTAACTGGCCTAACGTTTTGCATTTAACATGTATTTGTTTGTTTATATATATTTTTTACTTTTTGTCAAATAAACAACTGATCTTATAAACCAGTGGTCGAATTAACCCCCTTCCATTGCTGTTAGTTACAGCTATGCTATATATTTTAATTTAATAAAGTACACTCTTTACTATTTTTCATATCAAAATCAAATCTGTATATTGGTAACTGAATCCACAATTTACCTCATAATACAGATTAGGCCTGTTGAAAGACGCCCTGAAAACTATACAGCCTTGAATGTCTAACATCTTCTGTACATCTATTGTTACCTTGGTTGTAGCAGTAGCAGTTAAACCAAGAATAGGCACATCAGGAAACATAGATTTTAACACTCCCAAGAACTTATAATCTGAATCATTACAAAAAAGTTGTGTTAATTTCTTTATCACATTCAATATAGAGGACAGATTTTACTCATCTATTTTGCCATAAAAACTAACTTTTTTATAGAGACGATGAGTATAAAAGTGTTTTATTTAATATTAGAAAACAAATCATATAAACAAATATTTTCAAGTCAATTCCTACTTAGGTAAAAAAAAATTATTTTAGTTAATTTTATTAAATAATTAAAATTAATATAAATAAAATAACATAACCTATGGGTTAAGACATCTGTTCTACCACATAACCTATAACATAAAATCAGCTGTTTTATAAAATCATGTTATCACTTATTTTAACGGAAATGGGACGAAATAACTATATTATATACCTTACTCACTTTGTGAAAGGTTTTCCTTTCATATAAAACTAACATTAATTCATTAAATTTACGAATTGAAAATAATAGTTGAAAAAAGTGTATTAACATGAATCCACTAAAAGTTTTAAAAAATGTATTTGAACTTAAGTGGGTGAATAAAAAACATTTTAATAACGATCAAAAATTTGTCCAATATATATATATATATATATATATATATATATATATATATATATATATATATATATTTTTAGGTTAGTTCTAGTAGAGCTTAAAGCTTATTTAGGAATTTTTTGGACTTGATAGGAGACTGACAGACTTACCTAAAGGCAATAGTCCAAAACTGCAATCTCTTGGAAATAAGCACATATAAAAAACACATATAAAAAACACATATAAAACACTTAATACACTTTTATTTGAAATATTTCGATCAACATGATCTTCTTCAGTCAAGAAAGAGAAAACAAAACCATTCCTAAATAAAACAAAAAATTCCTATATATATATATATATATACATATATTATATTAAATATGGTGATATGTTTTCTTGTAATATAGTTAATAAATTAAAAATATTTCAAAAACAAGAATACTTTTAATGAATATATTTATTCAAAGCTATTCGCCGATAAAATAGAACCAGCATCTTCAGGAAAATAATTATCTAATAAAATCAAAAAATAAACTAAATTATTTAGATATTACAATTACTAGAAATAATGAATCATTTGAATATACAATATATATAGAAAACCAAAGCAGACAAATCAAATAATACCTAATTATTCAAATCATCCATACAACCAAAAAATGCCAGCGCTTTATAATTTACTACATAGAATTCACAAAATACCAATGAACTTAAATGATCAAATAAAAGAGAAAAATATATCAAATTGGTTTAGAAAATGGATATAAAAGGAAAACTATAGATAAATTAAATAGTAACATAATAAGAAAACAGAAACTCGAAAATAACTTTGTACCTAATAAGAGAGAAAATATTTGGACCACTTTTACAGTCAGTGGTAACGAAATAAATAAAATTACAAGATTATTTAAAGAAACAAATTTACAAATTACATATAAAACTGATAATAAAATTAACAATTTAATAAACAATAACAAAAATCAAAATAATATGCACGAAAGAAATGGAGTATATAATATAAAATGTCAAACTTGTAATAAATTATATGTAGGACAAACAGAAAAGAAATTAAAAGAAAGATACAAAGAATATTTAAACGCTTATATCAAACCAAACATATACAAATCAAATTTAGCTACGCATTGTATTAATAATGGACACGAGTTTCCGGAAATAGAAAATATGAAATTAATAAAAGAATTAAATAAAGGATTAAAAATGAATATATTTGAAACATTGGAAATTTATAATCATAAAGTTAAAGACAAATTAATTGATGAACAAATTCAAGTGAGATCAAGGCACCAAACTATTTATAAGGTCATTGATGTTATAGAAAAAATTACATAAAGTACAATACTTATGAACATATGGTCGTTTGTAGCACATATGATTTAATTTTGTAAAAATATTTTATTAGATAATTATTTTCCTGAAGATGCTGGTACTATTTTATCGGCGAAAAGCTTTGAATAAATATATTCATTAAAAGTATTCTTGTTTTTGAAATATTTTTAATTTATTATATATATATATATATATATATATATATTCTTGATATTTAACGTTATCCATTGTTTTTCCGTTGCACTGACTTTATGAAGTTAATATATTACTATTGTAAGTAATTTTATCCACCATTAAGTGCAATAATTTTACACTTCAATTGACCGAAAGGTGCCTCATCACTCAAGGTAAAATTATTGCACTTAATGGTGGATAAAATTACTTACAATAGTAATATATTAACTTCATATATATATAAAGAAAAAGTGAACTTACAGAAAGAATTGAATAAACTCCGAGATGAAAAAAAAATCTGACTTAAATTCCAATCGTGTCAAACTTGTATGAGAATACAATAAATACTTCTTTAAAAAACAAAACATAATTCCAATCTTATTATAATGTTTTAAAAGAACGTACACAACTCAAATGTTCAAATAAGTGGACGTAATTAAAATTATTTGTCAAAATTTCTTTACATTTTTCCAAAAGAAGAAGTCAATGTAGTGCAGTGAATACCTAACTCCTGAAAATTTTTCTCGAACCTAGTTCAATTATTACAAAAATGCTTCTACCTCTTGAACAGTCAACATTTTTTAATTGCCTCATTTCCATTTACTTCAGTTAATATTTCAAAGTTTTAGGAGGTAATTTTGTTAACAAAACACAAACTGTAATGAGTTATACACTTTAAAAAATAATTGCTACACCTACTATTACAAATACTAGTAACTGAAATAACTCAATCAGTAGGTGCTTAACCCTGATGTTTTGGTAAAGTTGTAACTCAAATACATATATTGTACTACTTTAGTTTATACAAATGTATTTATTTGTATGTTCATATTGTTACATTCATTTATAACCACTATGGAATCATCAGGCTCTATAAATTAGAGACAGAAGTCTATAAACTGAAAGATAGGTAAGCAATCAGTTAATGTAACATTAAGAATAAGTATGCAAACTAATTACTCTAGCAAGGTATCACACCATTTAATCTTAATATACCATTAACTTAACCACAATTTAGTTACTTTTTTCTTTTGACTTGATACTTCATTTCCCTTGAACATTTTACTTTTATTTCTACCTCCATTTCACACACAAAAAAAGTAGGATCATTATGTTTTCTCTCACAATTCGATTCTTACATATCAATAGGGACTAAAGGAAGTACATTCTATATAAACGGCAGTATCTATAGAAATGTTTAAATATCTACATAATCCTGTTAGCATAGATTATGTTCTTTTACCTGGTCTAAAGTCGTGGCCCCAAGTTGAACAGCAATGTACTTCATCAATCGCTATTCTGCATAGCCTTCCCATTTCATGGCATTTTTGTAATTTACTCATAAAGCGTTTGCTCTTAGCCAACTTCTCTGGTGTTAAATAAATTAATTTCAAATCTGATTTTGTATCTGTCATAGCCTACGAAATCAAAATTGGGTTTATAGACCTCATTTAAGTAATTCATTAGAAAAAGGAATACTCAATCATTAATTATAAAAGTTTTTTACAAACAGTGGTGTAACTTACATTCCTGTAGACCCACACAGCTTGTATTTTTGTTTCTAACTATTGCAGCAAAAATGCCAAAAATATTTTTTCACCTTTGCCTCTAGAATGTATGAAGATGAATATAGGTTGCTAGTTACGTTATAAAGGAGGATTTAGGTTGCTAGAGGCATTGTGAAGGTGGATATAGGTTGCTAGAGGCGTTTGCTGTAATCTGTACAGTTTTTAAACAAAATTCTTGATTGTATAAACCCGTGATGGGCAAAGTATGCCCAGTGGGTCAAGCGTGGCCCTTCGAGCTAGTCATTCCGCCCCGCGACAAGGTTTTGAGTAACGCCTACAATTACACATTAGACAAAATTTATTTTATGCATGGCTACTATATAATAGAGGTTTCCTTTTCATTGCGTTCTCAGTAAGGTATTATCATTTCCATTAACTGAGTTTGCACACAACTTTGCACAGGTGTTGTGCTGTAGTAGTTGTCTGTAAATCAAACATGGTGATGTGGCATACAGGCCGTCAAAGTTTTGTAAGGGTATGTGCAGTATACAGATTTGGTAGAGATACGACGGTGGCAGAAATAGTGGTACGGGTAGTAAAGCAGTGGAGGAGTTATTTGACAAACGACTTGCTGGAATGCATAACATACCAAAGAGTTCCTTTATCAGTTTAGTAGGTTTGACAGTAATTAGTATATCTACCAAAACAGAATTTTTCAATGCTAACGATGCGTCAACCGAAGACAACAAGTCGACAAAGGAGTGGTGTTTAGAAGTCAAACTAAATGTGTTATTATGAATGTATTTAAAAACATATGTTTCATGCCATTTAATGTGGATTGTAAATTGAGCCTACGATTTTGTAAAAGTACACTAGCAATATGTTGGCCAAACAAACAAAATTAAAAATCCATTCAACTTGAAATGTGTACAGAGGTGCACATTTCTAGAAATGCTAACAAAATTTAGTGGTGAAAGTAGGAATTGCATTATTAAATATCTGTTATACCTTGACCATGAGATAAACTTATGTCTTGGCATTCAGTCTCGAATGGGGACATGGAATCAAAACCATGTGTCTACCTCAATGGCTTAACTTGTTCTAAACAATTACCTTCGTCTGAGTTGAAAATAGAGTAGCAAAAAATTTAGTATCAGATAAGTAAAATCTTCAGTAAATTCAACTGGTAAATTGTAACACACTTTAGACGGTGTTTCATATTAAATTAGCAAATTTCAGAAAATAAACGAGAATAGATTCAAAATTGTAATAATATATGACTATGTAAAAAAATTGTTATGTATGAGAAATATTTTAATGAGATCTCTGGCTGATAGTGACATCTAACGAGAAAAAATTGAAACAAGTAATCAAGCTAGGGATGCGCCCCCCGGATGCGCGATAGGTAGGAAGGTTGCACGCAACTAACATTTCTTTCTCATTTGGCCAAGATGTAAAAGGGAACGGACGTCTCCAAAGAGCAAGAAAATTTATTTGGTTTTTTTTTTTATTTTAATTAATGTAGTTTTATTTTCGTTTAATCATGGCTTAGAACACGGCGTACAATACCAGGTACCAGATGGGACGCTGACTTATTGATGGCTTTTCCCGAGGCTTTTCCACGAGGATGATGCAAGGCTTTTACCGAGATTTTCCACGAGGAGGAAGCGAGGTTACGACAAGTTAATACGGCTAAGTGGGCGATTTAAGACTTTAAAAATTTATTTCAAAATTTAAAATGTTTCACAGCAGAATTCTAAATAATGAACATTGAACTTTTTAACTAATTAGCATAACTGTAATTACGCATCTTTTGGTGCCATTATGTTCACATTGAATTATTAAATTTGATTATATAAAAAGGCAAGTAAACTCGAATACATGTTCATTTTCAGCCATTGATTGATTAATTAATTAATTGAAGGATTGCTATCCTCAAAAATTTATAAATAGAATGCAAAATGTTCCATAATCCGTAACTGAGTGTTAAAAATATGTGTCATGATTATAATTTATTTTATTTGTTTTTCTTAAAATAAAAGATTGTAATTTGCTTTAATTGAATTTAAAAGAGTCATTATTTTACCAGCGCACAATTCCTTGCATTTCAGATTAACAAGCCTTAAGAATTAATGTAATAATGTTCTGCTAATTTAAATGATTTAACTTGGTAATTTAAAATATTTTAATGTAACGGAGTTATACCTTCAATTGCGTTACAGACAGACGTCTTTGTTATGCCTGAACTGTAAGCTAGAAGTGAAAATTAAATTTTTAAGAATTAAAACTAAATAATATTCAATTTGTTAAATTACATACCGTTACAAAATGGAACCGTACTTTAAAACCAAGTGCATAATTATTTTCACTTTAAAACTTATAGCCTTGGAATAATACAAAAACTTGTATAGCCCTCATCTACTGACCAACAACTGCTGAAGGTCAGGTGGAGATGGTAGTCCAGTAATAGCTATGTGAAGGGCCTGAGTTTTTGTCATGATTTAATTTGGCAAGTATGATTACAAAAGTTTTAAAATCAGAAAATATTTATAGTGTAGAAATGCTTCATAAATAAGCTTTTTTTTGGATTATATTGGTTTTTTTATGATTACATTGTAATAAAAGTGTAGTACAAATTTCTTTCCAACATTTTAAAATTAGTTTTTGGCAAGTTACAGAAGAGTAGAAATATTTACAAATAATCATAACCTGATTTCTATCAGTGAAACTATGCCAGTAACTTGATAGATCAAATTTGTGAGATCATGATTTCAGACAGGTGATGATCATAATTTGTTTAATTAATGTTTTGATGTTTTATGATTTGTTTTTGTTATTAATGTGAATATAAACAAGTAATATTAACAAAATTTTAATTAAATTCCTACTGAGGTTAACAAAGACAAATTTTATTTTAGTTAACCTAGAGCACTATTTATGATAATTTGTGGTAACCATGGCAACAGCTTAAAGTTGTACAATGGAGATTTCGACGACAACCAGATGGGGGAGGGGAAATTGTTATACATCTTTGAAAAATTATTTCTAGGTATTATAAGGTTGTTGCAGTGCCAAGGCTTACTAGAATTCAAACATGGAGATTCTCAGTTCAAATCCGGCTGGGCTCCACAAATTTTATAATTTTATTATTGAATAAATATTTGAAAAAACTGTATTAACATCAATTGTCATCCACTATAGGTTAAAAATTTTATTTGAATTTTATTGAATGAATAAAAACATATTTTATTAACGGCTGAAAATTTGTACAAGATATATAGCAAGAGAGTGTGGCTAATAGAAGGAATTTTAAAATAAGTAAATAAAGTACATCAAATTGTGATTTTTACTTAAAACTCAAATTTACCACAATATTTCAGTCCTATTATTTTCCATTCCTTATCTTATTATATTCATATATGTTAATAATGTACTTGACTCTACTTTCAAGTTTGCATATATTTTGACCGTGTATTTCAACTGTTCAGCTATGACAACTTACATAAATTTATAAGACAATTACTTTTCATAGACCATTTTAGATTAAATTTTACAACATAGAATTTTCATAATTTATTCCCCAAATATTGGGTTTTATAATTACAAATGAAGTCATCAACACCTCACTTTATTGTAATAATCAACAATAAAAGTCATCAACAACCACTTCATAGATGGAATACCTTTGTTCATATGGGTGTTGAAAATATTACATTTTGTTTCTTCTTAGAAGACATTATAATACACATGAAATAGTCAAGATATAATGAAAAAGGTATAAAATAAACATATGTTAAAAACAAAATTAATCCATCTAGAACAATGGTCACAAGGTTGTCAATGAATGTATTGGTTTAATTTTGTAACTAACATTATATCAAATATTTCTTTTAGACTACATAAAATACTAAGTTGAATTATATTTTAGACTGAAATACCTGATCAAAAAAACATGTCAGTAAGAATTTAAAAATAGCACAATTCTTGCTTTATGTATTATAATTGTATTAGTTGATCAAAACAAAAATATTCACAAAAATCTTTTAAAATATATGTTTGTATCGTTATTATAGCCTTATGTACAGCTGAAAATGTAAGGAAAATCACAGAAATTTAATTCAGAAGACAACAAATTATTAAATGAAAGAAAAGAGTAATAGCACAAAGAAAAACTGTTTATCTCTTCTATACAATTTTTGAAATCACCATCATGTACAATAAATTACTACCACAAACAATTCATAATAACATTTTCTACCTTACACAATGAACATGTTACTAAATACATTTTACCTGCATTAGTCGATTCGTCTCTTCTTTAGTACATTCGGCATGAAACATTCCTACATTCACACTGAGTTTTTTCAATGCCATTACCTGGTCTTCCATAAGTGATACTAAAGGTGAAATGACAAGAGTAATACCTGAAAGACATACAGGCTACTTATTGCAAATATTATTTCTGTAAAACAAACCTGTTTCAGGCCTACTGGTTTCATGATTTATAAAGATATACAACACTCAAATGTTTTGTTATTACAACTGTTGAAACTTCATTCAATTTATATTTATAACCCTATTTTCTGTTTGCAGCTATTAAATGAATAAGTTTATCGTTTTGTTTAATGTGAATAAGAGAATAAATATAACCTTTTTTAACCTTAGATTCATAAGGTTATTTTTTTCAACCATTATTCATAAGCATTCATCCACCAGATTTTTATGGTAAAAAAATTATAAAAATGTCTAAATGAACATGCATTTAATATATACAAAATAAACCAATGAAATATGTTCTTAATAGATGTTCATATGAATTTATCCTTGATCAATTCGCTCCAGATACAGTTCACAAGTACTTTTCTCCAATACTGCCTATGCATATACAACTGACAGCTGAAACACCTAACAAAATTTCATTTTCCGCTTTTTTGAGGGATAGAACATACAAATGTTATTTTGCTCAGCTACTTGAGGTTCTTCCTGGGCATCTGGAATGATTTCACCAAGAATGTCCTAAATTTTAAACTTCAGGTGGCACTGTAAGGTTTGGATTTAAAGTATTTCTTGTAACAATGGTAGTACGAGTCCTTTCTCATTCCATTTTGAGCAAAATCTCATCTTAAAATTAATTTGCTTTGTTTTAAAAACATGCTATCCACATAAGTTAACTAAAATGTCGTAAATCTTCTTGTACTAAACACTAAATGGCCATCTTTGTGTCTTTCAACTTTCAAGAAACTTTTGTATCTTCAAATAAAACTACTCATACAGGGTGTCTAGTAAAATAGTTTGAAGAAATTCCCTGAGTTTTCCCTGACTTTTCCAGGGTGTCTAGTAAAATAGCTTGAAGAAATTCCCTGACTTTTCCCTGACTTTTCTAAATTGTATTACACTATATTTATAACACTTAGAATATAAACAAATTTATACAACTGTCTTGTCTTAGCTTTTTTGATTTAGTTTTTCAATCTCTTCAGATATAAGTTCTATTTCTTTTGTAGCAACTGACATCACTTTTGCTTTTTTAGCTTCCAGTTCCTTCAGCTGAATATTATTTTTCCTCTTCTCAGCTGCTCTTCTATCTTTCTCGGTCATTTTCTGTCTATAGAAAGCCCAGTTTACATTGGGCCCATCCATTGATATCTGAAGGATCTTGGATAAATCCAGACTTTGAACACCTTTTAAGAACTAATTGAGTAACTCTTTTGCTTTTGCGTCTGTAAGGAACACAGAACCAAAATATCGAGCTTTCACTTCATCCGTCTCTGCATCCCAATACCTAACACTCAAATCCATTTGGGCTCTTTGTGATATTTTGTTTAAACTTTCATCAAAGCCAATTACATAGTTAGAATTTGAATTTAATGATGTCAGTAACAGATCTTTAATATAATTTGATAAACCGAATACAACACTATAGGAAATTTTACCTTTCCGCAATCTTATGTTCTGTGCAATCGTGCTATCAGGGAACATCCTTGGAAAGAGGCACACACTACCTTCTGCATTGCGTAAAGAAGTGTTGCATTACTAAATTCACGCACCATATAATCTCTGCTTCTGTCACTTCATCTTTCAGTTTATATTTATCCTAAGGAAGGAGGGAAGGTAATGACGACATCTGCATGACGTGATTGCCCGCTACGGCAATGAAAACCGGAACCTTCCATGTTGAAATAAACAGTGTAAAAATAATCACCGTCAAATAAAACACATACTAACACGAGTCTAGACAAATAGCTGGCTACGAATGTTTACACAGCGTTCTGTGTGGTCAGAAACAGACTGAGTTATCTGTTATCCCCACCTGTCCATATGATAACAGAACCACTGCGCACCCCAAGGCCACGGTCCAGGCTAAAACTTCCCAGCTGTACCAACTCGACATGTTTAATATTTATTGACATAAGTCCTGAGGTCATAGCAACGGGCTTATCAAATAAATAATGGGCATCTAAATAAAGAAGTGTTATTTCCTGACTGCCCTGCCCCTAAACCGCTGGCTTACAATACCAAATATTCGAGAGCAATGGCCACTAGTTTTGTTTCTAATCAAAATAAATATTTTCCCGATTTTTTAAAATTTTCCCTGACTTTTCCCTGAATTTTCCAGAATCTTAAAATTCCCTGACTTTTCCAGGTTTTCCCGGTTTTCCCTGTCACTAGACACCCTGTCATAGCAAATATATGAAAACAAAAAGTGTTGGTTCATATAAAACTATTTAATAAGTAAATAAAGGAAGCTAAAAACTCATCAGTTTAAATAAAACCATTTATAACAGATATGCAACAATCTACCCCATGACTCAACAAAACTGGGAACCCACATTATATTTAAGGTTTTGACTCATAAGTGAGCAAGAAAAACTGTGATCACAATAAACAGATACCACACATATTAACCCGGCAATACTAAAAGGACAAAGTGATTAAGGATTAGATCAAAGATGAAAGTTAAGATGCTGGTTAGGCAACCATTAAAAACTAAATTCCCCAAAACTCACATCATCTCGGAGTCGAAAGTTAAGAACCTAGGGTTATAACAAAAATAATAAAACTTGCAGATTTAGTGTTGTACATCATGAGTGCTGTACAGTAAGAAGTGGTTTGTTTGCCAAGTGATATCAATGAGAAATAATAAAATCTGCTTTAAAATAACACTGTTACTGAAATCCTTTCTATTATACAATACAGTATGTATTAACTGTGTTAACTAATTGCATCAAGAGAGTGAAAAGGTGATGAATTGCAAAGACCAACAAATTAGAGATTAGCAAACATATGACTTTTAAACATAACAGTAAAACTAAAATTAAACAAATGAAATAAATAATTTTTTTATAAAAAAAGCTTGTATTAAAACTATTGACAAATTATTATTATTGTAAACATGATACATTAGTGAGTTTTTACTGCATTTAAATGTACTCTTCATATTTCATCCAACATTAGCTGATGTTATTAATTAGGTTAAGTAAACTTTATGACTGATAAATATTTTAAAGCTAATGTCTTAATAAGTACAGAATTGTGCAATATTTTCTAAATTTAAAAAACATTTTCTAAAAATCAGCATAATTTTTTAATTTCTGTAATTAAGTGAAACTTCCAAACTGAAGCAATAAATATAGCTTTAAAAATTACAGTTAGTAACAAAGAAAAACTAAGCATAAGAAGAATTTAGAATTTTAGATGACTAAAGTTTTTAAAAAACCAATTTTACTCTAAAATCTCTTTCTCCTTAACAAAAAAACTATATAGTTGAAGTGAATTTATTAAAGACTCCATTGGCTTAATGTCCAAAACATACGTTATATATAGATAGGTTTGCACTTTATTATGGGCATGTCAATGACTAAAATATGAAAATAATAATACTTTTACAATTATATCTGAAATAATTAAACAGATGACAAGGTTTGAGTGGAAAGTGTGTTGCATCTCCCAAAACCGTGATCCTCTTGTATATGATAAAAGTAAGTCGTATAAGTGAGAAAATTTTACTTTTGTTGTCAAATAAAGCTCAAAATATAAATTAAAAGTTATTCGTCGGAACCAATACCAGGTGAATCTAGTATTAATTTAAAATAGGCTGATTAAAATAACTTTAAAAATTATTTTAAATTAATTTTTAACTTGCAAGAATTTTAAATGAGCTCAGATCATTAAAAAAATTATGTATGTGATATAAGTTTGAAAGAATTTACTTTAGATAATGAATATCAATTGTTTCAGTAATGATTTGATTTAAGTGTATGTTTTTTATTCACTGCCAGTTTCAATATAAATTATAGTCAGTCATTTTCATGAACAGAAAGTATAATTTAAGCCTTTTTTGTAGACAAAAATTAAATTATTACTATCAACCAATATTCAAATTAACCCTGATACAAGAATAATTTTTTAAGAAATCTTAGCTACATAAAATATAAAATTAGTTACATGCACATTTCACTATCTTAATTAACTTATTTAACATAACTGAATTTGCATAAAGATATCAAAACTAAATAGATATTTATATTTCTTATAGCTAAGGGGTTTTTTGTTGTTTGATTCCATCTTCAACTTGAGCTACTAGTTTTACACTAAAACACTAGAACATACATTAATATGTTACACTTGCCTATAGTAGCATTTACTTTTCTTTTAATGAGAAAAACAAAAAAAGATGTTTCAGGAAATGTATTCCATTATCAACCCAGACCATAACTAACCTCTTGGTTGTTATAGAATGGGGTTAGGATTTTTTTTAGAATGTTTCATGTCAAAAATTGTGTGTGGATTGTAATTTAATTAGGTATAGCATAAAGTATTTGATTTTGTACTCTTATTTGTATGTGATGGTTATTTTTCTTTTGTTTATATAGAATTTGTATGTTTGATGTTATGCTTGTGTGGTTGTGGTTTGTCGATATGAAGCAAAATTCATATCAAGTGACATATCTATATATGTTGACACTATAATAAGTATTTAATCATGTTAAATGTATATAATTGATATTATTACCCTAACACTTACCTTTATCAACAAGTGCAGGAAGCTGATAACACATACTTTTTCCTCCCCCTGTTGGCATTATTAATATAACATCTTCCCCAGATAATGTAGCATTCATTGTTGGCAACTGATAAGAACGTAGTTCTTTGATTTTGAACACATTATTCAATAAATTCATTAATTTATCATTCCAAGGGAAATCTGAATCAATTTATTTAAAACAATGCTTCAGTACACAACTGAGATATGAATAAGAAATATAATTTACATATTAATAGGAAAATGGTGATATTTTTAAAAGACAAGGATGATGAATTGGGAAAGACTATCGGAAAAAAATTGCTAAGAAAAGGGAAAAGCCAAGAAATTAAGGTATCAAGAAAAGATAAAAGTAAAATCCTGAAAAATCTCTAGCTTGAATAGAAAACAGTAATTTATTACATGATTATATATAATATATTATTTTATGATTGGAGAGGAAATGAATATATATATATATATATATATATATATATATATATATATATATATATATATATATATATATATATATATATATATATATTGTAACATTTTGAAGTAGTATATATATAAAAGGCACTTACAAAATAAGATAAATATATATAAATAAGTTCAGTATGTAAAAAAATTACTAAAATATACCAGTAACGAAATGTAAACATAACCTAATTTCACTTGTGTAGAAAATGCACATGGCCACATTTTAGATCTAATCACAAGATTTTATATAAAAAGAAAAAAACACACAAATCACTATTTATAAGAAAATGTATTAGAAGTAATTAATAGATAACAATTTGAATAGAACAATAGAACGATATAAATACACTTAAAACTTTCAAACGGCAAGCTAGTGGAATGTTCTGAAGTAAACAAGATGGGAGAACGAATTTGTGCAGTTGCGTGCGCATTGTCCGGCAAAAGATATTCGTTTTAAATATTTCTCGTGGAGATATAATCTAAAACAGTTTGGGAAATAAGATTTAAATGCAATTGTTTTGCAAAGAAATTTAAGTGCAGTTGTTAAGAAGAAGAAGTGTATCAGAGGCGGTGAACATGACATCCGTAAAGCTGTTACACGGAATAAACGAGAAAATAGCGGAAATTGACGACTTGGCCATTTTATTGCTAAAAAAGGGAGCGTCAGTGAGTTGGAACAGAGCATTTGAACGAGGCAGACGTGTTTCAAGATTGGCTGTAGAAATTATATTTTTTAACTGGTGCGGAAAGTGCAGTATCGTATTCAAATCATAATTACAGAATAACATTAAGCCAAATCATCGAACTGATCGATTAAGAAGACATTATTCAGGAAATTATTTAATTAGAAACCAAATAACTTGTAAAAAATTTTAGCTTGTAAGAATTGTAACTTAGATATTTTTTTTTGAAGTGCCAACTCAAATTTTATTATTCAAAATTTAGAAAACCCACCTATTAACCTGAGATAAGGAGAGCTCAAGCTCAAATTAAAGTAATTAAATCAAATTCAATTAATATTAAAATTTATAACTAAACTTCTTGCTGCCATAAACAAATTTTAGACTTAGGCTAATAAAGCTTAATTTTTGTAATTCTTTGTGGATGAAATAAGACTTTGTAATTAGTAAGTGACTTTATAAAAGAAAATAAGGAATGTCATAATAAGATATTAAAATTTTTGTAACAAAAGCAGCATTGAATCGTTATTTCTTTTAACTTATAAATTTTTATTAAGACTTATAAAAGTGAATTTACCAATTATAACAATATATATATATATATATATATATATATATATATATATATATATATATATATATATATATATATATATATATATATATATAGTCAAGTAATACCACAAAAACAAGTCCGGATAATTTGCAAAGTTGTACTGTATATATATACATATATATGTAAATATATATGCAAAAGGGGAACATAAATGACAAAAAATTTTAATTGCTGTCATGCTCATCAAGACAGGCTGCAGTCCACGAATACAGGAAGACGGTTTTAAAGGTTATAAGTAAGTTTTTACAAATATTCAAAGTAAGTTAAAGTTTGGATAGTGATAAACTAATGTAAAAGTAATTAAATATGTTAGTTATTTGTAATGGAGTAAAATAACTGATATTGGAGTTATATGTAACTTACATGGAGTAAAACTTCACAGTGATTCCCAAATATACCAACAAAAATTAATAGAACTAAAGAAGTAAAAGAATTCTGGAAGCGACCTGAGTTCATGTTGAATCCAACATGATTATAACATGAAGATCTCAATATGGAAAATTGAGACACAAATAATGGATAGAGAACACTAGCTAGAATAATTTCCTGTGAATAAGTGGATAAGTGTAAACAACCTTAACTCATCAGAAATAGAAAATATTGTGAACAGTGTATACAATTAGGCAAGGTTCCTGTTACACATAGGGAGAAAATAGAGATGGTTGAAACTTCAGCAGACAAAGTTTATGTTGTTATCTATATGGTTCAATGAATGTTTTGGAATAAGATCTAAAATAATCGAAAGAAAGAAGAATTTTTTAGAAGATATACAGAAAACAACGAAAAGAACCGTAATAAACTTATGACCTTTATGTACCACTGAGCATAACAACTTTAACAAAATCCTATTAAAAAAAAATATCAGAGCAAAGACGACCACAAGAGACATGGTTTTTATTTCAATGCAGTTGTAGAATAAACACAATGAATCCTGAAAGGACTCAATACCAAGACAATGGCTTTCAATACCAAGAGGTATATGACATGTGCATGAGCGTAAAAAAAAGGTGCATGAAGTATTAGGATAGGAGAGGCTATGCAACATAGAAGAGTAAATACCCCATAGAGATAAAAGAAATGCACTGAGGAAAAGTAAGAGTTTAAAACATTGTTGATAACATATTGTTGTTAAAAAATAGACCAGTTGATACAAAGAAATGGGTTCAAGAAGGAAGTTCACTCCCCCCATCATTTATTATGATGTTGGACTTTTTGAACCCATTAACCCATTGCACTCTATGGACAATACTTATTCATCATAACACATTAGTGGTATAGAGCGTACAGAAGTAAGTTTGTTTGCTTCAAGCTAACAATAACTTCAAGTTTTTCAACACAGTTATTGTCAAGTTTATTTTCTGACATGTTACATACACAACGACTGTGCTGTCTAGGGAATATTTATCCCCTCTTGAAACTTTCACCATAGAAAAGAATAGATATTTACAGACCATAAGTTGTCCTTTTATCAGACATTCTAGACATGACAGACCCATCATCAGATTTTATGTCAAGTGGACTTTCTTGCTCAGTTGTGACTTGATGTCAGTCAGTTGCTAATGTTTGTTGTGTGTTGTAGTGTGTGAACAGTGGTCCACAGAATTTAGTGAAATTCTGAATGTAAAAACTACTTAGTATAAATATATGAAAGTATTTTTTATAATTATTATATTTTTGTGTAGATCCGAAGTGGAAGCCTACAGCTTCAACTAGAAGACTTTAAATTGTAAGTAACTTTTAATTTGTTTTTCCTAATTATGATTAAAAATAATAATCAATTAACAAAAAATAAATTAACTAAAGTACAAAATAATGAATAAAAAATTGCACCCATATGATATTTAGTGCTTTATAAGTGACAATATTTTGTAGCGAATTATAATTCAATTGGCTTGAGTAGTTAATTCGTACCCCTTGGATCACTCAGGTTGCAAATAATTTTATCTGCAATAGGTTGAAAGTAGCAGAAAGAATTGAAGATGAAACAATAAAAGTGATGATATTTACATTCAAAATTATGGTAATAGGAAATTAAGAAGATATAATTTTGAAAGTTTACTACATAACAGATGTGATAAATGTGATACAGGGAGGTATATGAGTAGAAGAAAGCATAGATTCCCACATGAGGTAGTGTTTGGATAAATAATTTTAAAAACATATTAAACTTCAAAAGCCTAATAAATTTTAAAATTGGAAAAGAACAAAAACGTTTAAGCAGAAACTTTTAATATAATTATAAGTTTTCAAAGTTTATGAAAAACACCAATGTAGTAATGTTATGTCTATCCAATCTAAGTTTAATTGATCAATACTAGTAGACAGAAATTAGGATAATTTCAGTAACAGCTGCTGCTGCTTCCCTAAACATATATTTCACCGACAAATTTTAATGTCAACTTAGCGATACATTTTTATCCGATTTCTTCGTCTTCATTATCTGAGACAGGCACAGGTTCAGTAATTAGTTCTTCTAGCTTTTCTTCCGTCAAATCTTGATTCGAACTTTTCAAAATATTGTTTAGATCTTTACTTTTAATTTGTTAAAATCCTTTACTGTCAATTCAATGTGCTATTGAGACATCAGTCCACTAGCACTAGAGCACGGTCAAATGAACCTTTGCAGCCTTAAACCCTGAGCAGATTTCTCCTCCTTAGATAAGAAAGCTAGTGAAGACATTCTTTTCCAAAACAGTCCAGTCTCATAATTAAGAAATCCCTATCTTTTGAGTAATGTACAGTATAACGGATGTTTGGAGAAATATCAGATTTTGTTTGTGAAATAGGCCTACCTCAGTGCTGTACAAAATAAATAAACCGAGAACACATCTTACAACCTGCAGAGTAACTATACTATCTTTCTTGTTTTTTTTTTTATACGATACATATTAACAGGATGTCTTGTAATTTGGTTAACCACGAATAAGTGAAACCGCAAATACCAAACCCGCGAATAGCGAGGGACTGCTGTATATAATAGATAAAATAGTATATACCTTATTTCAAGTAAATAACTCTATACAGTAACCCTCCCACAATTTAAATGTATGTATAAACAGAACATCAAATAAAATAGCCCAAAATTTTCAAAAAACAGGATACAAAATAGCATATAAATCTAATAACAAATTACAAAACAAAATACGACACAACACCAACAACAAAGATGAACTATCACCAGACGTATACAAATTAAACTGTAAAAAACTGCAACAAATTCTACATCGGGCAAACAGGTTGCAGCTTCCAACAAAGAGTGGAGGAACTCACAAAATCACCCAAACAGAACACTGACAACATTCACCAATCACCTAAAAGAAACAGGACACAAATACACAGACATTAACCATAACCTAGAAATCTTACATATCAACAAAGAAGGACCACCTTTCAACATACTAGAACAATAGGAAATTTACAAAACACACAAAATACAAACATATTAAACTAACAAACCCAATACAAATCACACATACCCTTTGACACTATCAAAAACCTGCCTTTAAAATCGTCACCGCTTAACCTAACAACAACTCCAAGCAGAAAATTTAGGCACTGATGAAGACCACCATGGAGCGATCAAAAACATTCTGTCTCAGTAAGTTTTTACAAATTTACAAAATAAAAACAGTTCGAATAATCATAAACTAATGTAAAAGTGATTAATTAGGTTTCACTGAACGTAATGGACTACAAAATTCAAGAGTTCTATCTTAAATTATTAAGAAAAAACTTCAAAATAATAACCAAACCTGTTCTGTCCCAGTCTTTATTAGCAAGAACTTCACTCTTTTTTAGAAGTACTTTATCCGTCAGTTGATCTCTAAGTTCAATTAATTCAGTTTTACGTTTATTTAAATTTCTAATTTCTTCATCAATCTGATTAAGTTCATGTGAGATGGCAGCAAGTTTTTCTTCATCTGTTCCTAAAACTAAAGTAATGTTTTATTAATTGATATAACACATTGTAGATATTGTTACATACTAATAGATTATTCTTACTAAACCAGAGGTTTCAGAAGGAGGTCCATTTCAAACAATTCAATCTGAAATCCCTCTCAAATTCGCTCTCTAAATTTTACTCTGGAATCAGTGTCTGTTCAATTCACTCCTCCTCTTGTCCTTATTTGCTAACATATCTTTAGCAGTTTTAAATTTCTAATTGTAAATAATGTGAATTAGTTATATAAAATATCTTTATAAGATAGATGAGTTATTTAAAAGTAAAAACAATGTTAAGGATCTTCCTATTGTAAATAGTATGGCAAAACAGGTTAGCAGTAAGTTATCAGAAACTTTGTTATCTGAAGAGTAGGCTGGTCATTTCCATGTCAAGATAACTAATACTACTGCATCATATCTTCAAATAAAGTGGAGGAATAGAACCTATTGTCTGTGATACAGTTAATTGGTTAATGAATGAGAAAAGTGCACAAAATTTTAAAACTGGACTAGGTAGTGTAACGAAGGTACATGCAATCAATATACGAGGCGTATACAGAAACTAAATACCGTTTCATTCTACTGCCGCCGTAGCGCTGCAATCGGTGTTCCGCGCATGTGCACTAGTCGTCCTTGTTCACTGGCTATCGAGTCACTCCATTCTAGTTGTTGTACGTTGTGTTTTCAGTTTTCTCTGAACGTTTAAAATGTTTAAGACAATAAGTGATCCCGCCGATATATTTTTGAACGCAAGGAATGTGAAACCGGCTGAAATTTATCGTGAACTTCGAGATGTTTATGGGGAAGACGTGATGAGTGAAGGAATGGTGAGAAAATAGAGTGGCGTCACACGCAATCCCCGAAGAATCAAAAATTCAAGACGACAATGTCTGCACGAAAAATCATGTGCACTGTGTTTTGGGATCGGAAAGGTGTTTTGCTGATTGATTTTCTCCCAAGAGGTGAAACCATTAATGCAGCAAGGTATTGCGAAACCTTAAGAAAACTAAGGCGGGCAATTCAAAACAAACGGAGAGGAATGCTCAGTAACGGAATTGTTCTGCTCCATGACAATGTTCGGCCACACACCGCTAGTGACACTCAAACATTGGTTCGACAGTTTCGTTGGGAACAGTTCATTCACCCGCACTACAGCCCGGACTTGGCTCCGTCTGATTACCACTTGTTCCTGGACATGAAGCGTGGGCTAGACGGTCAACGCTTTGAAAAAGACGAAGTGAAAACTGTCGTGGAGTTGTGGCTACATTCGCTGGCGGGAACCTTCTACGAAAAGGGTATAGACAAATTGATCACCCGCTACGACAAGTGTTTGAACATCAGTGGCAACTATGTCGAAAAATAGTTTAAGGTATGTACTTTCATGTGAAAATAAACTTTTGTTGAAAAAAAATTGTTTGACTTGTTTTTTTTTTAACCGGTCCTTAATCTCCGAACATGCCTCGTATTTTACTTCAAGCTTACTGTTAAGTGTAGACTTGACAATTTAAATTTAGCATCTTAAGCATTCTCTCGGCAGTTGGTGTCTACAGTCGTCTTGTAGCTCATTTTCCTTTGCTCACTAAACACATCCTAGTGTTGCAAAGAAATACGCACTCAACTAGGTTTTTGATCTATTCGTTTTATAATTGTTATCATCTTCTTCTGGTACCAAGATTCTTGCTTCCTCATTTATGAACTCTGAATGGGTTACTTCCAATTTACCATTATTTCAAGCAGTTTATCTCTAGATGTTTCACCATATCGAACATGTTATGCATGACAAAATCCTCACCTCGTGGAATCTTTACAGCTAAAATTACACTTCTCTTTATAACTGAATTGAAAACCCCATCCCTTTTACATTATATTAACTTTAGTATTTATTTGTATATAAACCTAGTGTTCTATAAACTTTATGAGTGTTTAGGGTATATAAACATTTAGTGTATACTGTTAGTAAGAGTCAAATAAATATTCATGAGTCTCATGTGTCTTCATATAGGTCTATACAACATCTTCTTCAAGTTTCTCAACATCTCATTTTTGTATCTACTTATATTTTTGTAAAATGTTTTGTAGAGCAATAGTGTAAGCACTTAGCGCTCAGTAATTTAATTCAACATTCTATATAAAGTTTTAGTTACCATCATCCTGTGTAAGAATGTATAAACATGGTTTTAGGATTAAAAAACCTCAGATTTTCATTGGTATAAATTATAAAACTATTCTTTGAGCTTAACTTGTGAGGTTATTTTAAGTTTGTAGTAACAACACTCACTGATGATGACTTCGTCATTGATAAGCGTATGAGTCAATAAATGATTAATGTGTGAGTTTTGTGTATGTCTTTATTTGTTTAGGTATATATTATGTTAAATTTAACTAATGATATAGTATTATATTTTTTATCTAATAATGAAAATATAGGGATATGATAAAATACGTCCTGGCCAATGTATAACGAGTTTTTCAGCCAATCAAATATAGACTGGGCAAAATAGGGTAAAAATGTATATTTTTTTAAAAATTATAACTGCATGATTAATCCTCTGATTAGAACTTCATAAAAGTTTCAACTAAGACCCTTTCATCTGTTTGGCAAATGTTATTGTACATGCTCTGCATCTGCTGTTTAACATAGTTTATTAGTTTATGATGTTTAACACTATCTATATGATTAAAACATGGTACATATTATGTTTAATATATTATTTATATTATATGACTAAACACTTTTTACAACTATTTGTAATAATATACCTTCTTAGGCCCACAATATTTCACACTTTTAGTTGAAAATCATTTATTTATTGTCGAAGTATACTCATATATGAGACTTGTCCATGACTTAGAAAACTGAACAAGACTGACTGTATACAAAATACGAGTATGTGTGAGATAATATCAGTTAATAGAGGCTTTGTTAATTTTATTTAATTATAATTATTGATGCATAGCAACGTAAATAACTAACACATTAACAGGTTTACTTATTTTGTTTCACTTGAATTTTTCTTTGACATAATTTTACTAGTCTTCTGTTTCCATTAAACTGTAATTCTTAGAGATGTATACTTCTGCATGTAACAGCTGTATATCTTCCTGCAATTAGACCAAATTGAAAAAAAATAATAATGTAGCATTATTATTTCCACAAGACGACGTGTCCAAGCACTTTAGCCTCCCTCAAAACATTCTCAACACTAGGCTTAGAAGTTGTTGGATTGCTATTGCTGGTCCTATGGCTATGGCCTCTGACCTGATACCACTAAAATGTTTCCTATGGGGAAACATGAAAAAAATAGTATTTAGTGAACTAATCAGGGATCTGCAAACATTTAAGACAGTGCATCACTTTACTGTTACCTGCAACATGCATGACCTGAACCACCAAGCCTGAGTTGATAATGACTCTTAGCTGAATCTTTGCAGGGTGACCCTAAGGATTACACATAACATTTTAATGTATAAAATAAAATGTTTTTTAGTTGATGCATTTGACGAAAGAGTTTGTTTTGTTTTTCTAATAGTTCCTGAAATATTTTTTTTTAAATGATACAACCCTTTTTTATAACTTTGCATAAATCCTGAGAAAAGTGGAGAGTCTAGTAAAAGAAAGAGATTACAACGAATATTATTCTTGTAAATGCATTAATATGAGAGTAAAATTACATTCACTTGGTAAAAGGAGTATAACTATTTTAAAGGAAAACCTGAGTAAAAATAGACCCTAGAAATTTTCGTATTTTAATAAAACTTCAATTAATCACGTCTTGACCATATTTGTAATTAACTACAGTAAAAAAAAATTTCTGTACATGTTTAAATTAATTATGTACCAAATCTTGATGTGTGTTTCACATACACAGCTAGCACTGTCTAAATTGTGTTAGAATTTAACTGTGTTAGAAAAATGTGTATTATTGTGTAGCTAATTAGCTTTCATAGTTATTTATAAATTTTATAGATTTAGTACATATTTATAAATATAATATTTTATTTGTATTATATTTGTAAATTTTATATGTTTATCAACTAGGTAAATAATAATTGACTGAAAATGTGTGGCAAAATTTAAACATGAAAGGTTATTTAATTGAAACAAATGTCATATAGATGCGCATCCTGATTGTGGTATGTTGCAGTTCAAGACACATGATCAGAAAAAAGTACCTTATGAACTGTTTCAGTTAATAAAAGTTTAATTGACCGCTGCTGAAACCTTGTTTCTCTTTTCCTCCAAAACAATGTTACCGCTACTCTGTTTTCCATTCCATTTAGTCACTTGGTATAATATAATGTTAATATCTATAAATTTGTATAAAAACAAAAAACTACAATTTTTTAAAACAATAATGACACTGATAAAATCTTTAGTTGTTTTATGGATAAAAGTCTACACATTATTCACTTTAAAGTATTTAATTCAATGAGCAAATGAGCAAGGTTAAAATTAGTGTAGAAACAAACAAAAAAGTTCTAAAACAAAGTTAATACTACAGTTATAACTTTAGTTTTAAATGAATTTAATGTAGTAAAAATTTGTATTCCACACATTGGAGTGAATCCTTTATAGACTTTATTATGAATATACAGGAAAGGTTTTGCATCTCCTGCAGAATCAATTTCAGACAGTATGAAATAACAAGAAAGTATTAAAAAAATCATTTATTATATTTTTTAAAACTACTACAAATTATTTCAATAATGTTTTCTTACATCCTTAATAAAACATCTTACATATTACTTAGTCACTCAAAACCCATAACATTCCAAATGAATATAAATTTTTGTTCGTAACTATTAACACCTGAAGGTGTAAATATATTCCACACTTCACTAATAGTAAAAAGTTTTACATTAACAAGAAAATAACTTTTGTAGCTTCTGATATAAAAAATCTTAAAAAATTGAGCTTCATAATTGAGCTGCAAATAAATTGAGTACATAATGACATTAAACACTACTTGTATAAAAGAAATAAATATGGATTTGTAAATAGACATTCAACTAGTAAAAAACACAATAAAAATATATAAATTAAATCAACTTATTTTGAATCTTCTGGTACAAAACCGAAGTCTTTGTTTTCAGGAAATTCAGAGTTATCTCTAGAATTATCACAATTATTATTATTGGATGAGCTTTTTCCCATAAAATCATCCAAACGCTTCGCAGTGCAGAGGGCATATTCAACTTGATCGCATATTATATTTTGTTTTTTGGCATAAGTTATCCATTGGTCAAACCTATAAAATATCAATTTTAAAATGAGTACAATATATAATCTTACATTAAAAAATAAATTTCTTACATTAAAAATCTGGATAAAGAATAATATAATTAAAACAATGCCCATTAGTTTTACTTTTAGTCATTAAATGTTTTTTAGTGGGTAGACAACTCCTCTTCCTCTTCCTTCAGTTAAGAGCATGTTTACTTAAGGTAAGAGACCCTATCCATACTATACTATATCTTTCCCCTATTCTCAGTGGTAGTTATGTCTTTCTTTAGTCTTACCAAATTAATTAGTGTTTAGTTATTATCTATTAATTCTTTAGGTTTAGATGACTTTACTTCCATTTTCATTATGTATTATGTTGTTAAATAAATAATGAAGTGAAATAGAATTAAAATATGCCTCTTCTTGAAACAATGAAACTTCTGATACATCTGAAGAAAGATGGCCTATCTCTTATTCAGAACATTATTTTCGCAGAATTTTCACTTTATCTCAACAGAGGAATAAAAACCATAAAAGTTTTTTTTTTAAATTGGTTGTTCTCCATTCTTCAAGCATCATGTTTGTGTAACTAATTTTGTGAAAAATTATATTTATGGTTGAATAAAGAACAACAATACTTGAAAAAAATATTAGTTAAAGTGAAAATTATTCCCACAGACAAGATTTTCCTTTAGACTATTCATTTTTATCTGGAATATATACTCCACTCTGCAAATAAATAACTTCAGATAATGAAAGTAAATTAATCCACTATTAAATGTGTTTTGTTTAATGCCTTACATCATTCATTATTTTTCTACATATATCCCACTTTTTGTTTAACTATTCGCCATAACATTCTAATAAGCTTTTACATCTACCAAAATTCATAGAAGTCATCCACCAGTGAGAATAACCAATCTTCAACCTCTTTTTTAACTTCATTATCTGTGGTAAAGCTCTTTGAGATACTCCTTTAGGTAAAACCAAAGATCAGTTGGAGCCAAGTCTGGACTGTACTATGGATGTTCAATCTAATCCAATCCAAAAGATTTGATCAGATTTTAAGATTGGCAGAAAAGTGTCCAGAATGAGAATTCTATATCACTTATTCTACATCAAAGTTTAGTCAGGGTAGTGTAAAAAAAGCTGCGTTTATTGTTGTTTCTCAACGAATAAGACTCCATGTCTCTATCAAAAAACCCAGTTGCTACAACATTGTGTGTTGAGATTGTCTGCTTGGGCTTGGCACTAACTGGTAAACTCAGCTAATGCCATTTCATTGAAATTTTGATTCAGGGATAGTGTGAGAAATTCATATGTCACCACCTACAACCATTTTATCAAAACATTGATCTGTTCAAAACATCAACCCAAAAAATCAAGAGCACAAACTATTCACTTCATTGAGTTCCTCAATAACACATTCAAGCCTGTGCCCGAGCATGGATCGGCCCATTTAGTTTATGCTCATTGCTAGTTCGGGATCCCGTATTTATTTCCATAGCAACATAATTCTTGGGTATTCTCGGTTTCGTCTACATCGTCCTTTATATTAGTTATTCTACTTTACATGTCTTTACGTTTAGGCCAATCAGAGTTGCTTTCAAGAACAAAAACTTAAATTGTGGTGTCCTGGCCATGAGCAATCAGACAATTGTATGGCAGATATTAGTTTGGTCAGATAGTGACTGTTTTGTTCGAGTTGTTTAGGTTTTGAATTGCTTTTTGTTTGCTCTAAATTTTGTCTATCAGTTATTTGGTTTATTTAATTTGTAGTTTGTGTAATTTTTGTTTAGGTTTCTAGTTCGTTGTTTTTCGCTTTATCTTTCATTTATTTAGTTAATTTAATTTTTATTGTTAGAGATGTTACGTTATAGATATATTGGGTAAAGACACTTTGGGAAGCAATTCAATACAAGATATGATGCGTTTAGACAATGACAGTGACAATGAAATCGATCTAAGCCGAAGTACAATCGACATATCTTTTTTGATGAACTGAATGAAAATGTAAATGACCCGATTCTAGATTCGTATTTAGAAGGAGAGTTTTCTCAATTTCAAAGGAAATATTTCTAAATTAGATATTTTTTAGCATTAAATTGACATATAACATGTAATATTTATTTTCATTCCGATGTAAAAAATGTGTAGTAAAATGAAGTGATATACAATGTCCCTATTTTATTTTGTCTACTTTTTTATACATTCCTCAAAGGAGCATAATGACATCTATATGTAACTAATCAATGCATATGTATATATTCCCTGAAAGCTTGTTTTATTCTTTTTACAAAAATGTATAATTTGTTGTAAATATGGTATTTATTATGTGACAGGGATTTTTTATATTTTACCTAAAAACCTCCAAGCAGATACAGATGGGCACCTATTATGGGACTAGGCTTCAAATTGTTGAACAGCCAAGGAATTTAAAATTATTTTAGAGAATAAAAAGATATGCAGCAAAAACTTTGACAATAATAGTCAGTTCTAGTACAATTCAATAGAAAAACGCTATAAAAGGGATTGTCAATGTCACAATTTCTGAAATAATTTTGTTTTAATTATTTTTTTTTTAATATTTATTAATACCATTCTCTTCAATAAAAGACAATAACACTGACAGATACTTTGATCAGCCTGCTTCCTTACTGACTGAAAACGATGTAATTCATATGCTTGCTGCTTTATCTACAAAGTATTCTAATTATGTAATAAAAGAATTTCTGTTAAGATAGAACATTTCTGTGTAATTTGTGGTACTACAAAAAAAGTCTACAAAAAAAATTATTAGTTTAATTGTGAGGTGTGCAAGGAGTTTTCTTCCCAAACAGAAACATTATTTGAAGTCTACAAGAGAGAAAAACAGAAGTATTTTTCAGCTCCAAGCATGTGATAGTTCATTGTAGTAAAAGTTATTTGCTATATAATGGCAAAGGCTTTTGTAGTACTTTATAAATCTGTCTCATAATTATACTGCCACTTTCTTATTAAAAATATATTAGTGTTGTGTGTGTGTGTCTGTGCACGTGTGCGTAGGCCATTATATAATTTTGTCATTGTGTTAATGTGTATATAGGCTAGTTCATTGTAGGATATATTCTCAGTTGTGTTTGAATGTTTTAGAAAGGATTATTGATATGTGGAGTTGTGTGTGTGTGTGTGTGTGTGTAAAACTAAAAAATAGTACAAATTGGAATTGATAATTATAAAGGTTTGGATTCTGACAAGTGTTCAATTGTAATTATCTTAAAATTAATATAACAATAAAATTAAATTGATTTGGTTAGTGTAAGATTCTGTTAACATTAAAATATCTCTACAGTATTAAAAAAACATTAACAATTTTGAATTTAAAAGTTAAGCATTTTGAAGTTACCAAAATTATTAGTTCATAACTATTGATATGACCTTGGCATAATTTAAAAATTTACAGGATTATAGGATTGATATTTATAGGATTTACAGGAATTTGATTAATATTCCAGCACAACTTGTCACATCAGAAAAAATTCAGCATCAAAAATAAAAATTTTACTTACGGAACATGTGAGGAAACATCAGGAGGTTTGCCAAATAGTTTTGATAATGTATTAAGAGCTGAACTTGTGCAGTTGTCTTCCAAAGAAGAAATGAGGCTTTTAATATCAGTTGGACAATTGTTATTGACAAAATTATTTTTTGTTGGCTTCTTTAAGTTTATATCAGAATTGAATATGACAAATGAATTTGTATTACAAGCCACAAGCTTATTTTTTTCTTTATAAATTTCATGTGAAGATTTTTTTTTAGGCCTATTTCCTAATTTTTTGACAGGTATCGTGGGAACTGCATTACAATGAAGAATATCTTTTCTTGCACTTTTAAACTGATCATCTGCGAAATGCATCTGGCAAAGTGAAGCACTTCTGCTTCTACCAGATTTCAGCTTTGGATTGTTAGAAAACAACACCCACTGGTTGTACCTACACATAAATCAAGAATCAAGTTTCAGATGAAGTGTTATAATGCTATTTCTGCTAGTGAAATTATTTACTAATTATATTTTAAATCAATAATATCTTGTCTTGGTAAATCTTATAGACGTTTTCAGAATATATGCTTTCGCTGTTAAACGGAGATAAATATTTTTGTTAATTTCACTACTAGGAAAAAATATACATTTTATAATATGTAACATATGTTTCTAAACTACACACACATAAAAGTTGAAAAAATTTTTATGAGAATAGGCATTTTATAGATGTATCTCATTTTCTTATCTAACAGCAACTGATATTTTTTATATGGTGGGAGTGGTGAAAACATATTTGATCATTCTATAAAATATTTTGTGGTTTTACAGATATTTTATGTCAAAAGGAGTATATGAGTGTTGTGTATGTGTGTCATGATTAGTTTCTAATGTTTGCATATTTCCTATTGTTCTGGTTCAGTTAATTTGTAGATTAGTTGATACGTTTGTGTAGTTATGGTTCGTGGAAATTACTTGGGATTTAATTGAAACACCTTGAACAGAAAGATTTAATTGATTGTTACACTGTGCAAGCGCCTTAATGTGTTTTTTAATTTTATTTGAAGTCATCTTTTTGTTTCGCTTATGTGAAGTTGGGAAAACAACTTCAAGAAATGTATTTTGTAAATGGTTGTATATATCTGTATTTGTGATAATATTTTTAAACATTATTATTCAGTTTGCTGTGTGTGGAGAGTATATGTTTGAGATGATCTATGAAGTGGTATTTTATTTTGTAGAATTATCATGTGGTATATTGGCATAGTTTTTTAGTTTCTTTTTTGAACAGTGGTATAAATTTTCAATTATTGAGTACTATATCAGTTACCTTATTTTAAGTATTTAATATTAATCACTTTTACA
The DNA here is from genome assembly GCA_036971475.1 of Prosapia bicincta. NCBI lineage: Eukaryota > Metazoa > Arthropoda > Insecta > Hemiptera > Cercopidae > Prosapia > Prosapia bicincta. The sequence goes on along the minus strand of JBAIZL010000001.1, from coordinate 80,349,554 downwards.
TTAGTTTATGACTATCGGAATTTTAAATTTTGTAAATTTGTAAAAACTTAAATTTACATTTTAATTTAAATTTAACTTTAAGATTGGTTAACTTTAACTACAAAATTTAAAGTTCGGATAGTCATAAACTAATGTAAAAGTGATTAAGTTTCACCGAACGTAATTGGCTACAAAATCTGAGTGTTTAATAGTGTTTAGTTCATTATTTTGTTCATGTGTTTCTAAAAGTATTTTTAAGACTTGATACATCATAATGTTGTAGGCAGAAAACTATATTGGTAATAATAATGTATGGGGATATATTGATGTTAGTAGACTTACGGTTTTATGTTCAATTCATTTATTTGGATCTATATGACAAGGAAATTGAGGGTATTTCTTTGATTTGGTAAAGGTTAGGACAGTCTACTCTAACTGATAGCTCAAAGGCCACATATTTTTCTCTGGCCCTCAAAAGCCTAGTCCGACTAAGTGTTTAAATCTCTCAAAAATAATAAATTATTTCTTACCCAATTAGTAATTATTAGTTTCAAATGCCAGAATACAATATTAAATTCATCACGTCCAACAAACATAGAGGTTATACTAATTAGATTCATAACTGGCTAGTGCATGTAATTAGTGTAAATAGGAGAATTGAAAGGATGCCAAAATTTTTATCCTAGACAGAAAGACAGTATACAACAGTTTAAAGCGATTACTCTCAGGTAGGTCATTAGGAACAAGTGACAAATTTATAGCAGGTACACAGCTTATCAAAACCTTTCACCTGTGCTTCAACGTGTTTAGATCTGCTGTGAGGGCAGATTTAGCATGACTAATGAAAGTTTAACGATTAATACAGGGAAAGCAAACACAAAAAATTCTGCTTAGATATTTCTTCAAGCATGTCTCAGTTAAAAACTAATACTAAATTATAAAATGTATGAGAATTAAGTTCTACTAAATTTATAATTTGTTTTTATACAGTTTGTACTTCATTAATAATGAGTATTTTAAACCAAAAAAAGTGGAGATGGATAACATAAAATACAATGAGAGATCAAAATAAGTTTTTGTGAGTTACAGAAATTTGTAAAAAGAAGGGTGGGAAATAAATATTAGCTGGTACTAGTAAATCCAGTCTCTATCATGGTCAAATTGTATTTTTAGGATAATGATAGAGGTCTGTGGTGTGCTTGTGTCAGACTTGTGTTGCTTGAATAGGAAGGAATAACAAACTCTTTCAAAAGGTGAAAGCAGGTAGCATCGTTCTTCTGTTATATGCAGAAGTAAGGTTCTACAACTATTAAAACTAAATCCCACCTTAAGTTCAATAAAAATTTGTTTAATGCAACTTTATGAAAACAAAATATTGCAACAGGTGAGCAATCTTAACCTAATGATTCAAATCGCTAAATTAAACAGCTATACTTACCTTATCAGTTTCCCTTCTTGTTGTCGTGGAAAATTAAATAATTTTACACCAGGACATCTTCGAGAGTTAACACGACATCCTAATGCTGCACATCTTCTAACATGAGGTTTTTTTTCACAATCCATTTCTTTATTTCTCAAATGAAATGGGACTGTAATAACAAAGTAAATTTATATCCTTCTATTACTGGTATAAACTCCAACTTGCTTGATTTAGATTGAGTATGTGTAGTGGTTCAGTATTAAAGTGGGTAATTGTGAACACAAACTAAGTTACCCTGATTTGTTTAGACTTTCCATGTGTTTCTTAAAAACACATTCCTAACAAGGAATGAGTAATTTTTGGTCGTAAACCAAAAACAGTGATTAAAATTTGAAAAAAATAATAAAAATTTTAATTCATTTTTTTCCTTTTCATATACATTATCAAAAATAAATTCTAAACCAGATATTTCAAATTTAATGATACATAAGTACTACTTAAAAAGTGGCAAATTATGGTGTAAACCTAATTGTATAAACATAACCCTATAACAAAGAATGTTTTACATATAACTGCACTATATTACATTACTTTACTATATAGGCCTACCTAAATTAAAACAGACGTACAAAAAACCTGGTTAGGATGAATTTGGATTTTTTTTAAAGCATAAACTTCCTGAACATAAAATATGGCATTGCTATAATAAAGCACATGGTCTACTATCGCACGAACATAAATAAACAATGAGTAAATAAAATGTCATGACGTCATTTTATTAAAGAAAGTGTATGCACTCTTTTTTCTTAACATGATTTCTCATTATATTTATATTTACATATACAGTAGAATTTCAAAAATCTAAGTCCCGTATTTTGAGCTTCCGTTAAATTTGGGCCTATTTCTATTTTGAGTCTATTTTATCTATTTAAAGAAAATGAGTGTGGATTCTAATAAATATTTACTTCAATACCGTATGCAAAGGAAATGAGTCGGGCTTCCAAGATATCTTCATATCAATACGGTATGCAAAGCAATTGAGTTTGGCTACCAAGAAATGTTCATATAAAGTTCTATAATAAACTCATTTAGTGCATTTTTAATTATAATGTTATGGTTCATTAAAATTCCAATTTTTTCTAATGAACTTCCGTGTATTTCGAGTTTTTGTTAATCCGAGGAAGCTCAGTCCCATCTACCTTGAAGTATTGAGACTCTACTGTATTTATATTTCCTCCACTAGAAGTGATATATGTCTGTTTAGAATACTTTCACCTGAATAAACATTCAGATCATGAAATGTGATAGTATGGAAATAAGTGTTCCTTCTACTATTCTATGTAAATATATTATATAGGCATCTACAATAGTATGTATGTATATACTATTGTAGGTATTATAAAAAATTACCCTATATACTCTTGTATGTAGTTTACCTGTTACTAACATTATTATTTTTTTATAATCAAAATCTATCCTAGTTGGACACTTTTGATATATATTGTAATGTATGTAAATATAATTTTAATAATATATAGGATATATTCAGTTTATATTGGTTTTGCAGGGAATAAAATGATTTAATTCTTGTTTAGTAAGTACATTTTAGAAACATATATATTAAAAATAAAGTTAGCCACCATTTTATCAAGTATTACCCATTACTAAATACCTAACTTAACCCATTTGCAACACACAAAAATTCCAAAGATAGCAGGAATGTTTGCGGTTTTAGCTTATGGAGTAAAGTTTAGAGCACCATTTTGATTTCGTTGCTGGGCTCATCCCTCCATTTTGCAGTATCTGGGCAACAGCTTGTTGAAACCAGTGTGATCCTGTATCATTAAGCATTAAAATGTACTTTTTGTTGTATTGATAGTTAGGGAATGTCTGCTGAATTTTTAGATGCCTTTACATTGTTATTTTATAAGTAAGTTATTGAATTATACACCAAATAACATTGTGTTATTTGACCCACTAGCACAAAGCACAGAACAATAGTACATTTATGTACTATTCAAAACTCAAGGTCTTTTAGGAAAACATTTAAAATAGGTTTCTTTGAGACAGTATTAGCATCATATAATGTTAACACTTATGCCCTGATAACTGCGGCCATGTGAGAGAGCCATGGTGGTCATCTTTTAGTTGAGAATCAATCTAGGAGGCGCTCTCAGATTTGGTGAATAACACTGATCAAGCATGCAAAAATTGTAATGTTGCCTTACAAAGGTGCAGCAAGGTGGCTGAAAATAGTATTTTTATTACAGTAGTCAGTTAAAAACTTAATTTTTTTCAACCACAAGCATCTAGTTAGATAGATTGTATACAAACTGTTTAGTTATTTTTAAAATACATACATAAAGTATAACATAATGGTCTGTTTATGTAGAAACCTTGAATTTATAACATTTTAAGTGTTTCTATAGTAATCCTATTTTGGAGGAATTTAAGTTTTATCAAGAATTTCTGGTTTGTGACATTTATAATCATATGTTTCTTTTTTATAATCTATTGTAGTTTTGAATAATGAACAAAACCAGTATTTTCAGTAATTAATCACAATTATGTAAACCTGTTTATAAAAAATGCAATGAATCAACTAAAATGCTGACTAAACCTTAAGTTAATATTGTTATTAACCATCCATTTAGCGGTGGCTAGAAGTTGCCTCTATATTGGTGAGTACGGTTGACAGAAATGCTCTTGGCCTACTTCACAAATCTTTTTCTAGGAACGGATTGATAATCTATTTGGCTACTTTGACCTAGTTATTCAGTTTTCCTGTAATTTTACGAACAACCTTGAGGTAAAATCCAAATATACCCGATAAAGTGACTGTTTATGTGGAAGTAGCTTCCACTTGAGCCAGATTGTGTTAGAGAATTATAGTATTTGTGTCATATCATTAGACTATTTTTTGTGTTTTATTGAAGTAAATGCAGCAGATATTCTCAAAACATTAATAAATAATTTAAAATATTGTGCAGTAGTTTTAAATTATTTCTTACATGTTAACATAATTTATTTATTTGAAAATGAATTCAAATGAAAAAATAGAATTACAAGGCTCCTCGTCAAGACAGGTCTACAGGCATATTAACTTATCTAAATGGATAAAAACCCACTAGCCACAATATAAAAATCTTGGTATTTATTCCTCGTTCTCACGTGTTCGATTTTAGTAACAAAATTTATACTAGGCGAAGCAGAAAGACATTAGGAATACGAAAAAATTATAAAAACGTTTGCTCACACGCCAAAAATTAAAAAATTTAGAATATAGCAGTTCTTCCACCTCTCCATGGCACACCTAAAATGTTACAAATTCAACGTGTTGGCTTTATTTTGTTAATTGTAGTAACTCACAAAATACCTCAAAATATAATCAACTCCTAAAAAACTAAAAATTTGAAACAAATTATCTTAACACACATCAATTCAACACGCTCTATGCGCTGTAAATTATATCGTTTGTGGTTATAGAAATAAGAAGTTTTTAAATGTTCAGTTTGTTAAATTTGATTTTTTTTGTGAAATTTGTAGTTTTTGGGAATCAACAGCAAGTTTAATTACATTTTGAGACACTTTGAGAGTTATTACATCAACACTTTAAATTATTAAGGTTTTACGCGTGCTAGGGAGGAACAGGTTTCTTTTAACATTTTTAATTTTTGGGGCACTAGAGAGAGTTTTCATAATTTTGTTCGTATCCCTGATGACTTTCTGCATCGCCTGGTATAATTTTTTTACCAAAAATCAAACACATGAGAACGGGAAACAAATACGAAAATCCTGTATTTTACTAATTACCGAATTACTTTATTTACATTTTGATTACATGGTAATCATCTTCATTCATAAGTACTTCAGTTTAATCTTCAGCTTATCTCTAATACACTCTAATAAACATGACAAAAGTTTCTAAATTTGTTGAATATTAAGTACTTTAATGTTTTTATTCAATTTAACTATTTTTAAAGTAATAGATCATGAAAAAGTGTATATTTATTGAGTTATTCAATAATCTGGAGCTAAAATCCAGGGTAAAAATATAGTCTTAATGATGGTGGTTTTTTTTTAAATTATTCATTTCAATGTATAGAACATGAATATCAACTTATTTTCTGCGGAAAATACGGAAAGTTAATTTGGTAATTATTCCAACGTGCGACTACCGCTATTTTCGTGAATTTTTTTACTTATCTTATGTATTTTTACGTCCTAAACACGAATCCAACATTAATAATTGTCGCTGACGCCGTTTTTTTTAAATTATACTTAAAAAACATAACCTTTATTGATGTAAGTTCAAACGTGCTACTACAGCTATTCCTACATGCGACTACAGCTATTTTCGTGAATTACCTACGAATTACCACCTACGAAGTATCCAGTCAGGATAGATTTGGTTATAATTATATTCAATTTTACTATATACCTATATTGAAATATACATACAAAGTAATCAGTCAGGATAGATTTGGTTATAGTTTTATACAACATTACTATATACCTACATTAAAATATACCTATGAAGTATCAAGTCAGGATAGATTTGGTTATAATTTAATAAAAATAGATAGTAATTCTGAATAAAATTATTACCAAATCTAACCTGACTGGATACTTTGTAGATATATTTTAATGTAGGTATATAGTAATGTATAAAATTACAGATCTAAACGTAGTGCAGTGCGCTGTAGCAACTGTGCGCTCGGTTCACGCTATAGGCCTACATGTCATTACAATCTAACATTTAAAATGTGAAATAAAGTAACTTTCACAAAAATACATAAAAATGTAGGGAACATACATATGTAAAAACGTGAAAATACATAAGAAAAGTAAAAACAAATTCACGAAAATAGCGTTAGTCGTACGTCAATATAGGTTAGTTTAGGTTATGTTTTTTAAGTATATTTTTAAAAAAACGGCGTCAGCGACAAAAAATAATGTTGGATTCGTGTCTAGGACGTAAAAATACATAAGAAAAGTAAAAAACATTCACGAAAATAGCGGTAGTCGGAATAATTACCTTTTTTCACATTTTAAATGTTAGTCCGTAATGGCATGTAGACCTATAACATGAACCAAGCGTGCATTAGTTACATCGCACTGCACTAAGTCTAGATCTGGTTGTAATTTTATACAATATTACTATATTAAAATATACCTATGAAGTATCCCGTCAGGATAGATTTGATTGTAATTTTGGTAAATATTTAGACTTATTGCCGATGCAGAAAATTACAACCATATCTATCCTGACTGGATACTTTGTAGATATATTTTAATACAGATAAATACTAATGTTGAATAAAATTATAATCTAAAGTTAAATATTTTCATTTTAAGTTTAGTATTAAAATAAATTGACTTTGACGTAGTGAAGTGCTCTGTGGCTACTGTGCCCCCGGTTCACGCTATACATGCCATTACGGACTAACAAATGTAAAAAAAAGTCACTTTCGGTATTTTCAGTGGAAAAAGTAGATATTCGTGTTCTACACATTAAAACGAGTAAATTAAATTTAAAAGAACCACATTAACACTATATATTTACCACATCCAGATTAAATTTGAGGCATCAAAATTGAACAATTAAACTTACCGTTATGGTTCATCTTAGTGATTTGTACAATTAAGAAATCAGTATTAATTTTAAAGCACTATTCTTCAACTGGCATGAATAAAATCTTAAACTAACCTAAATTTACGACAGCAATACATGATTATTTATACACCATAACAAAATAGTTGGTACTGTTAGTACACAACTATTAGATCGAATGCATAGATTCAAAAAATAAAAATATAACAACACACATCTGTGGTTATCACTACGCACCGTAGTTTCAAATTATCGCACATTCCTAACACTAAAAACATGTTTTGGATTTTTGACAAAATTATTTATTTTAAATGAAATTACATTTTGTTTTCTAAAACAAATTATCAAAAGAATAATATAAATTCAAAAACCATCATAGTGGTTAGAATAGAGTTCCAATTGCAATTTAACATGTTTACATATTACAAAACCTAGGTACATGATAAAAGTGTTGATGTAAATAGAATAATGAAATCCAAATTTTAAGTGTTCACAACAAATATTAATTTTAAATAAGGGCAGAGGGGTAGTATGTTGAGGGCACGCATCTCCCCAAACCAATTAATTTTAGTAGACAAATATTAACCTATAAAACAGCGCTAGGTTTTTAGCAAAATAGTTCCTCGACGATCCAACAATTATTTAATTTTAAGTGCCAAATTAGCATAAAATATGATTTCTAGAGATAAATATGTTGTAGATTTCCCCGGAAGGGTTCTATCCTGACACCCCGGTTGTTTAGGTTGGAACTGATCTCTGAATATGACAACTGCTATTTCGTTTATAGTTAGAACATTATATCTACAGGCATGCTCTCCAGTGGGAGTTTTATCTGTGTGAATGACAATCAGTGTTCATCTCTATCGTCACCGATGTAAAACATTTAAAGGAATTTATCGTTACTACCTGGGAACGGGAGCCAGCTTTGTGATGTTCTTGTTCTTTATTTTAAATTGTATAAATTGACCAGTGATAATTTTATAACAAATGACGTCATAAGAAAGGAAGTAATATTTCCTGATGTTCGATAGGAAATGCCTCGATTCACTGGTAGACTCAGAAAGTAGAGTTTCCAATGACTCTAGTAATGCTTCAAGTTGAGGCAATTTGATTTTTCCATCAGTGCAACACATTCCTTTTGTTTCACTATTGAACTTTAGAGCCTGTCACTACATACAGTCATGACTTGAACTATAATCAACAACTGGGTTGTATCAGAAAAAGCAAAATGATTGTATTGTAGTTTCAGATCTGCTAATCTTTGGGTACGTGTTTCAGCTATCCTTCTCGCATTCATTCTGTTGAGAACGAATCATATCTATTGCTGCAAAATACAACTGTTGTCACAATCATGCAACCTCAAGCCTGGGAAACAAGTAGATATGTTAGTTTTTGTTAGTAAACATTGTAATTGAAAACAGGCAATGTTTCACATGTAACTGTTATTAGCTAGTGGAAAAGTGTTCACCTCGCTTCTGGCAGATGGTACAGTTGCTGGTACTCAGGTGACCATTAAAAAAAACTGTTTTCTTGTGGTCATTGATATGTTACTGACACAAATAAATTAATAAAAACAAACTTTGGAAGAGGGTTGTATGTCGTATCAAAATTTGAGCTCAACCTGTGCAAGAACCATTTGAAGCGTACATAAACAAACAACATTTTATACATATAAAATATAACTTTTTAAAAACAGCATAAAACTAAAACGACTCAGGAAGTCTAAAATGATACAAATAAAACTGGGTAATGATATGCCTCGATCTTGCTTGTGATGCAAAGGTTGAGTCAGATTGGTGTACATTTTTGTAGATGTTAACATCATTTAGTGACTTCGCTTTACTGATTTGTTCAATTATTTCTTAGGCTTACACAAAACTAGGCCTAACAATCACTCCAAGCAAGCATTCTGGGTGAAATAGGATCCAAGTTAACAGCTGTTTTAGTGTCTTCGTTACCCTTCTCATTCATTAAAGTCCACAATGCCCAGGGAACTAAATCTCTTTATCCCTTGATCAACTCAGCAGGTATCCCCTTCTTGCATTCAATGGCGGTAACTTGAAAGTTTGTACCACTGTAAGAGTTTAGTGGACTCTTGGAATCACTGATTATACACACCTTTTTATTTGTAATCTACGCAATATAAGCAACTGCTGCATTGATAGTTCAGTGTCAGTACAAGAACATGAATTTGTATGCACAAAACACGATTCTTTCGTATGTTACACTAGTTCAGTGTATTATTACGAGCATTCAGTGTAATGCTATGAGTCACTGAAAAGACTGTTGCTCAGGTATTGCATTATTGCAAGTCTGTGGTGTTTTGGTGTTCTATGATGTGTCATTGTTCATAGAATGGTTGTTATTTGTGTTTGATTATAAGGCTGTTTCATTGTATTAGAATATGCTATGATTGGTTTTTTGGAGTTTAGATATTTCAAAGTTTTCTATTGTTAAAATCATTTACAGGTAATCCCCAAAGCCCTTCCCAGACATTATTCTGAAAATTTCCTGTCTACTTTTTAATGTAACCATTATATTAATAATTGTCTGAACTTTATTAGTAACTGTTGCAGAGTCAGAGATGTCTGTTTCAATTCCTTCTATTAGCTCACTCTCCTTGCATATATCTTGTACACATTTTCAATCATTAATAAAAATATGTTTTTATTCATCCAATCAAGTTCAAATTCATTTTTTTAAGACCTGTAGTGGATGACATTTGATGTTAATAGTTTTTTGAAATATTTATTCATTAATTAAAATTTTAAAAAGCTGATGTGTAAGTCTGATTCGAACTGAGTGACCACATGAAATACAGGACTTTGGCACTGAGCCAACTTTTCTACATATCTATTACTTAAAGATGTATATAAAATTAAAAGAGAAAGGTTCCTTGCAACAATAAATCAATACAAGAGATGGATAGAATGAGAAATCATAGATCACCCTCAGCTTCATAAATTAGTAATGAAAAAAAGAAACCCAATAATTAGTAACAAACAAAAATAATAATCCAACATTATATACTGTATAGAGAATAAAATGGAAAATTACAAGGAAATTCACTTTGTATTTTGATACTTAATATTGCAATTCTGTCATATGTTTATAGGTAGTTATATTATTTGTAATTATAGAATAAAATTGTTGACAATGGGACACATCTTCCAAAATGGCCGTCCTCAATAAATATAAGTAAGTGCTAATATAGGCAAGTTTGTAAAATATTTTCAAGTGTTTTAGTGAAAACTAGTAGCTCAAGTGAAGATGGAATCAACAAATATAAAATTGTTCTTGGTTGACTTAAATAGGAAATTAATTACACAAATTGTTTTTATTTTACTTGTTGCAATGAGTAAAAATATGTATGATCAACCAAGATATAAGGTCAACTACCAAGCTTTTGGGTGCTGGGATTGTAGTGCTGGTAACATTTCCTCCTTGAATACCTATGGCCCAAATCAGGCAGTCTTCCCTGTCTCTCCCAAACAATGTAATGATAAAAAAAGGACTAATTAACATTTTTAGAGTATTCTTACTGATATGAAATATATTTATAATTTTTGAAGCTTTTACATAGCTTGTAGTGAGTACAAAAATCAAAAACTTTTAATATACATTTTTACCAGCATATTACAACACTTTCATGTAATTATTTTTTAATTCATTTTTGTAAACGTTACTAAACATTATTATTTAATCCTGTTTGAAAAGTAATTGAACATATATAATTTTCCTTCAAAATTATCACTATTTTAAAACCAATATATTTTTAGCTATTTCTATAAAGGAACATGCATCAATTATTTTATATAATGTTACGTTAACATTTTGCTAATTCCTATACAAGTGATTTGGTACCTCTTGACTACAAAAATTTGTCTCCGAAATAGTTTTTTCTAAAACTTTTTCAAGATCATTCCTTCTGAAAACCTGTTTTTTACTAAGGTTATTAGTTTTTCATTTACCTGCTTTTGCACTATAATTTCTTAAACTTTAATTGGCGATGTAAATAACATTCAATCTAAATTTAAAACTCAAAAATTTTTTTACAAGACTGTCTATTAAAACTGTTTGTTACAAGATATAATTGAAGGTGTTTAAACCTCAAAATAATGTTTGACGGTTTACAAAATTTATTTGAATTTTACAATTTAAAAATTTCACTTGACTTACTCCTTTAAAGAAATTTGTGGAATGTTTTTACACCCTGGAATAATATTAATCATGGTTCAAAGATAAGTGTTTAATGTTACACCTCCATTAGTATCCTGATGAGCCCCTACATGCCGTATCCCCAGCTGGCGAATAGGGAGATATCTCCATTGGTTAATCCTTTCGGTGGGATGTAAAATACCTCCCGCCATCCAACAAGTAGAAGTGCATCCTTCTCAGAGGCTCTGACAATCCACCTCCTCATTTGATCTATTCAAATGTGAGTGTAAATAATGCTACCAAATCCGGAGCAGCCAACGTTGCAAGAACTGCCAATAAGAATGCCACGAGCACATAACTCAATATTCTTCAGTTAAACATCAAAGGAACTCAGAGAAAAAAGAATGAACTACAAAGTCTCCTTCGTAAAAATTACATCCACGTTGCGTGTTTGCAGGAAACAAAACTTCAAGCTCAAGGGTTACAAAACTAATAGAAAAGCCTGAAAAGATGGATTTGGAGATGGAATGGCTATGTTCTTCAAAATATCATAGGTAAAACTCAGTGAAATCGTTGTTGATGAGGACAGTTCCACATAGTTGCAGATTGAAGTTATCTACTTGCCTGACCACTCGATATCTGTTACTAATGTGTACCATCCTGATACTTCAAGCATCAACATTGCAAAAACCGAATATGAACAGACTCCAAATCTTACATCAACAGACTCCATCATTATCTTAGGCAAATTCAATGCTAGGAGTCCAAAATGGGCTTCTGCATCTTTAGATGAAAAATGATTGCTAGTAGACGAAATGTTAGATGGTCTGAAATTAACAATGGAGAGAACGCATATCTTTCAAGATAATATACAACTGAATCGGCTATTGATTACCTGAGTGCACCCAAAGCACGATGGACAATTATCATCATTGCATCACCGCAGATAAATGTTTACAACCCTTGATTTTCATGTTGAATCAATCAAACAAAGGAAATGTTTAGGGAACTTCACAAAAGGCAGACTAGATGAATTTCAAGAGAACCCTAGATAATATATGTACTAATAATTCTCTTACTGGTGAGTACCATGGTGAGATTCTTTTGTTTCAGTCTGAAAAAAGTATTTAGTTTGTCGATACCGAGAGTAAAACGGAAAGACTCGGAAACGGAGTCTTTTTCTGGAAAGATCACAATATAAATATGTTGATCACAAGAGAGATAAAGTAAACAAACAAAACATGAGAACTTTGACATGAGTTAGCACAGCTAACTTACAATGAGCATCAGGAAATTTATAAATACAAAAAAGAGAAATGGTTGAATTCTGTATTAAACTAGGCAATATGAGAGAAAGTCAGCAGTGCAGTCATCAACATTTCAGACAACAGTGAAGGGAATGTTAAAATGAACTCATGCATTATTCTTAACAGCGACAGATTTCTCACCAATAATCCTAACAGAGCTAATGTTCAAGCTACACATTATTCAAAGGTTTCAAAACTGAACTATGACACAGTAGAAACGAAAATACTCACAGCAAAAGGGTCTTCTTAAAGCCAGGAATTGACACTGCAGTAAATGACTTTTCAAACAACTTCACACTACATGAGCTGAATTGTTCATTAGCCGAAATAGCACCTAACAAGGAAATCCCTTTATCTTTGCTCCCATGCTTTTAGGAAAGACTGCAAAAGAACAACTATTCACCATCCTCAACACATACTGGCAAACTGCTAAGATTCTAAAAGAATAAATACTACAATAAATATTTCCACCCTAAAACGAAACAGAGATGCAAGTAGCTTCTCCAGCTATCGTCCTATCTTTCTAATCAGCACTTTGTGTAAACTGACTGAACGTCTGATACATTCAGATTCATGCACTGGCTCACTGAAAATTGGAAAATAATTTTTTATCAGACAGCCTATAGAGGGCAATACTCAACTACAGATCAGCTCTTTTATCTTTAGCAGTTTATAATTGACTCTTTTCAGAACAAGCCATCTAGAAAAATGACTGCTATCTTTCTAGATTTGATCTCTGCTTTTAACCATATCTGATGGCAAAAGCTTATTCATATAGTTCATAACACAGGAATCAAAGGAAATGTTCTGATTTGGATTGGGGATTTTATAAGAGGAAGAGAAATTGGAATTAAATTTAATGGTGCCCTATCTAAAATGTAAGGACTCTGAGCTGGTGTTCCACAAGGCTCAGTTTTGTGTTCCTGTTCTTCCTTCTTTAAGTTATTAATATTCATCCTCATATTTCTGAAGAAACAAAGGTAGCATGCAATGCAGATGATATCGTCATTTGGTACAGCAGCAAATGCATTCAGAAATGCAGTCTGAAGACTGAGCTTAACAAATTAATGAGACGTTTGGAGAGGTTGTCAAAGGATCTTAAACTAATCATCAATCCAAAGAAAACCAAATTCAGCGTGTTTAGCACTGAAAGAAAACACTAGCATAGTTCCATCCTATCACGACAATGTTAAACACTCCTATTGAAAAAATATCAAAGTAAGTTAAAGTACCTTGGGATTATACTTGACAAAGAGCTACGACTGCATACCATATTCCAGAATATTCTAATAGAGCACTAAAAAAGTTCAACATCCTAAGAAAGCTTTGCAGCACAATATGGAGTGCTGCACTAAAAACACTGGGTTTCTTCCCCTGGCAAAAAACCAATTATAGTTACCATTACCAATCAACAACAAAGTAAAAATCAAAATATTTTAGATAGAACAAAAAAATAAAATTTCACATAAAACAAAATTTACAAAATATAAACAAAATTTAAACTTAACAGTAATAATATACAGAAAAAATATGTAATAATAAATTGAAATATTGAAAACATAAAAATAAAAATATAAAACAATAAATAACAAAATAACAACAACAAACAATATAACAGTAAATACATATTAACAATATTTTAAACACAACAATAAGTAGCAATATACCAATAAATAAATATTAATAGCACTATAACAAGAACATAAAATATACTAAATTTAAATAAATTTAAAAAACTATACACAAAACACACACAAGGAAATATATGTATAAATATAAAAACATTTATTTTTAAAAATTTAAATTTAAAAAATTATATTCAAGTGGTGCAAGAAAGCGATGACTCGGTCAATGGCCACGGCATCGTCCCTTAGCACCACCTTCAAACTGCCTTTTACATTAAAAGTGGCATGAATATTAGTTAAACCTATACAATCAACCAAATATGTTTTATTGTGAAGATATTTCCACAGTACTGACATATTTGTGGACCTTCACGATACATCAAATATCCATGAGTTGCAAAAGAGTGGCTAATGCAAAGGCGTATAACCACCTCTTCCTCCCTGCGTTTTGAAATAATAGAAGACCTCCATGGATGGACGAAATCTTTAATTTCCCTCAGTTTATTCTGAATCACGGTATGCCATTCGTCATTGTATATGTTTAGCAAAACACACATAATCAGAAGCCATAACTCAATGAGTAACTGGCACCACAATTGTAGCATTCTTCGCTGCTTCACCGTTTTTGTGTTTCCGAGTATGCCGCAATGACCAGGAACCCAAAAGAATGTTACCCCTTCGATTGAAGCCTGTGTACAGCACCCAAAACGTCCCCAACTAAAGGGTTAACAGAGGAAACGTCCTGAAGAGCACTTTTAGAGTCAGAACAAAAAAAGGTAGTGGGAATATCAAGATTGAATGACAATTAATGCTTTTAAAATGGGAAATAGTTCTGCCGTGAAACACTACAAGCTGAGTGCAATCCATACGTGTAATTACATCCCGAACCATAAAACGCACACCCAACACAATTATTCAGTTTAGACCCATAAGTGAAAATAATTTCACTGTGTTGATGAGATTTATAAATTGATACAAAAATTCCTGGTGGTAGACCACATCGTGTTTTATGTATCGTGGAGTATCGTGTTTTATGTAACTGGACAGTGAGAAATCAAAGTGTAGCGCTTCGATTCGAAAGTCCAGAGTCATGGACGGCATCGAGAATTTTCAGAACTGTAGTTTGTGTGGATGAACAGGCTTGACAGTCATAACCTATGTTTGATCTAGCGACCACACGATAAAAGCGAAGCATACTAGTTCTGTCTACTCCCCAATTCGTACAACTAAGGACTCTTTAACATATCCAATTTCTTGCTGCATCTCACCTTCAAATCATGAGCATGTGGGATCCATGAGGGTCTTTTATCAAATAATAGACCTAAAAATCAAACACTATTCGTGGTTTGAAGCTGAATCCCATCAAGATAAAGGATCGGCTTCTCGTGTTGCCTACGACGACTAAATGCTACACAATGGGTCTTCAAAGCAAAGAATTTGAAACCTGTAGTTCGTAACCATTCCTCTTATCTGCTTATTGCTAACTGCAAAGATCAATCCGCAATTGCCATACTATGAGCAGGCACATAAATACAAAAATCATCTACAAAAAGTGAACAGCATACCAGAGATCGTATATTACTTGTGATACTATTTATTTCAACGACAAAATAGCGTGATGCTCAGTATGCTGCCCTGCGGTACACCATTCTCCTGTTTATAACTGTTTGAATATGTGCCTCCAAGACAAACGCGGAAAGATCTATTTGACAGGAAGTTAGCAATGAATGCTAGGATATTGCCTTGTATTCCCTTGTATGATTTCAAAGTCTTCAGAATTCCTCTTTTCCATGCTATATCATATGCCTTCTCAAGGTCGAAGAAAACAGCAACGAGTGTCTCACGGAAGAGAAAGGCATCTTGAATAGCGGATTCTAACAAAACCAATTGATCAACGATGATCATCCTTGTCTGAAATCACACTGTTCGTTGCAAAGAAGATCATTAGTTTCTAGGTAACAAACAAGACGGTGGTTGACCATCTTCTCCAGTAGCTTGTACAAGACACTTGTTAGAGATATAGGCCTGTAACTACTGGGATTGATTTTGTCTTTACCTGGCTTTAAAAGAGGAATTACAGTTGCTTCTAGCCATGCATCGGGGGAAAGACCGCTTCTCGAATAAACGATTGTATATTCGAAGAAGGACAAGTTTTGCCGATGAAGGTAGATGTTTCAGCATGGAGTATACAATGGAATCAGGACCTGGTGCAGAATCCTTCGTTGATGCGAGAGTTGACTCCAATTCCCCTATAGAGAAAGGAGTGTTCAAAGGAGAGTCCCCAGACAAACCAACAGTAAACGGTATTGCTTCTTCCTTCAGTTTATGTCTCCGGAATAATCTAACAGGCCGTAGTAGCAGAAAAGTTAGAAAATGATTTTCCCAGTACATTAGCAATATCATCACTGTTTGTAGTCAATCTTCCATTTAGTTGCTTCAGTGCAATGGCTGCCAAAGGTATGGAAGTACCACAAACATCTTAATTTCCTCCATACTGTGGAAGATGGAGTGGTTTGTCTTATAGTGCTAATGCACCATGTCCAAGAATTCTTTCTACTTAGCCTGAAGACACTCCGTGCTTTAGCACGAAGTTTCTTGTATTCTTCAAGGTTTTCACTAGTTGGGTTTGATTAAATTAAATTAGAGCTCTTTGTTATAAACAGAGGTTTTCTGCGCATTCATCGTTCCACAATGGCACAGGCGGGTGGTGTAGATACACAGATGTTTTCGGTTTCTGCAGCATTCAAAATGGATGTTGTAAAAATGTTAACAATTACGCCAATGGGTGTCAAACAATCAATATCCACTGATACAAAAAAATATGAAAAGGCATCCCAGTTGACTTTCCGTAAGATCCAATGAGGTTGTCGAATGCAACAAGGAGAAAAGTCACATAATGTGATCTTTATAAGCACATGAGCGCTTCCATACATCATTGAGTGCCGACCATGTGCATCTAGTAGCCTAAAGTGGGCTGCACATAGGTCAACAGCTGATAGATGCGCTGCTAAATGAGTGGGAGAACCATTATTTAACAGATATAAATTCACTTCCGTTCTTACAATCTCAACAAGTTGTCCTCGAGGGTTGCAGGTTAGAGATCCCCAAGACGAATGGTGTGCACTAAAATTTCCTAGTAATAAGAATGGAGTTGGTAACTGTCTAATTAGGTTGACTAAATCACTGTGTTAAAAATTATTAGGTGGCAAGTAGACAGAACATACAGTGAACTTATATGGGACAGCTGATGAACCGCTACTGCTTGTAAGGGCGTTATTAAGTTTAAAGATATCGCATTGATACAGTCGTGGACTAGGATGGCTATGCCACCTTTAGCTCACACTTCGGTAAAAAAGTCGGATCGAAAAACTGAATATTCAATAAATTAAAATTTTGCGATTCGTGGAACATAAGAACATTGGACATACATCTCCCACGAATACTTTTAGATTTTCCATGTGACTCCTAATGCAGTTTACATTTCATTGTATCACTGATTTGCTAATTGGAGTCACATAAATTTAGCAATGGATCAATTTGACACCCATTGGTTTTCTCTGTTTTCTTAACTGGGACATTCCTAGACGTCCCTGGCTTAGAGTTCTCAAATTCCATATCCCCCTACTTGGGGATAAAATCTGAGGATGTTTTAGTTTTAGGAGGGGCGGTTTTATCCTGTCCTCCTTTAATAGTGGTTTTTGTAGCACTTGTTACAGCTGTTGCCGATATCCTTGGTTGTACTGCAGTTTGTTTTTCTCCATCCAATCTTTCTATTCATCGACTTTAGTGCATTAGGTTTATTACTTCCTGTTGGCAGCTTCCTTTCAGCAGAGATACCTGTCGGCTAATGATTTGCTGTGTACAATCAAAGCACTCGACATGGACGATGGTTGAACTAAATTTAATGGAGGGCCATTTGTAACTAAAGACAGAAGGTGAGTAACTTGCTCAGTTAAAATTTATATTTTTTGGTTGTCAGCACAGTTAGAACAGGACATTTTTGTAGCGTTCACATTAGCAGCATATGACCTACCGTCAACCTCGGTTGTGTAGCTCTGAAGATTTTCTTGGCTTCTGAAAACGATATTCTCTGGTTAGCCATAATGCCCAGGATTGCCTTCTCTCTTAAAGTGAGGACAGTTATCGTGCCGGGTGAACCCTACCACAGTTGGCACACTTCGGGGTATTAACGCAATCCGTTTCCTCATGGCCTGCCATGCTACAGTGGCCACATACACCCTGTTTAGAACACGCAGAACTAATGTGCCCAAAACACTGACACTTGAAGCATTGCTGAGGGTTAGATAGATAAGGCCTCACTGACAGCCTTTAGTAGCCTGCATTAATGTAATCGGGTATTTCCGGTTTTCCAAGAGTGAGAATAAACGAAGCCATTGCGACTTTATGCCCTTTATCCAATTTCATAATGTCGACAGCGTAACAGACTGTGATGACAGTTCGGACTTAATTTCATTTATTGGGATGGACATCAAATCCCTACATGTAATGACCCCCTTTAAGAAATTCAAGTATCTATGGGAAGCCACAGATACCTTGACTTGGTAAAAAATGGAAGTAGTTTTTAAAAGAGATCGCGACGGTTTCTCACTACTAGTTGCAACAAGCAGTGTCCCATTCCTCAATAGATGAGATAGGACCTCCAGCACAGACAGTAATAACCTTATTTATAAGAAAGGGAGAATCTATGGACAAATCTTTTTCTTTTTCGGCACTAGAAAATATTAAATATTTTGGTGATGGCAATGCTGGTGACATTGCCACCATCAAATTCTTCCTCAAGTTATCAACTTTAGGCTTATCAGGTGGATCCTGATGTGTCATCTTAGGACTAACACTGTTTTTAGGACCCATAATTTTTTTAAAAACCTGCCATTGTGTCAAGCGTTACGGGCGAGACTATAGGAACGAGTGCACCCTTAGTTCACATTAAGATCATTTTCAACCCTCAGAACTCTGAGGCCTATAGCTTTTCTCCTTAGCTTTACTGAATGGGCATCAGTCAAGCACTCGTAATACTGTGCACAGGCTCCGACACCTGTGCACTGCGGACACTTCCTGACCAGGGGCCGAAGTGGCTGGCAGACCAGTAACCATGCTTGTGTCTTGGCAGAGCAAGCTCACATCAGCAACCCGGACCAGAGTTTGTCACTCCCAACGGGCAACGGTTCGACCAGTCAAAAATCCATAAGAGAAAGTGTATGTGTTGAAATGTTTAAGAATTGTGTTGAATATATGGTGTCTGTAGAAAGTGTATTAGTGTGTAATAGTGAAGTGAGTGTTGTCAGCAGTGTGTATGTTTGACTGGATACCGTGAGGGATGCCAAACCCCTCTCAGTAGGTGCGGCTAGTCCGCACCCCCCTTGCGAGTCAAAAACACTGGAAACTACTTACATAAGCCTTTTAAAACCAATCATGAAATATGTTGTATGGTCACACTCTTCCTCTACTTTGAGAGGGAGACTTGATAAAGTGCAGGCAAAAGCAACAAAAATTAGGTCTGGTGCTGTCTCATCCCCTAACAACTTAAGTATTGAAGAAGAATGCAGCTTGGTGCCAATGGAAAAAAGAGACAATTTACAAATGATGGCCATTGCCATGATGAACTCATTTCATACTATACATCGCAAACTGGAATAAAAAATCTAGACTTAAAAGGTCATCTTAACTTACGATCGACAAAGACATCAGAGAAAAAATTCAATTCGAACCCGAACACATTGATTTCAGAAAGGAAACTCCCATCATTGGAGGTGTTCCAGATAATATGATAATCTGTCTAGAACTTATCGAACCCTGCTTGAAAAAAGATCCAAAGGATAAACTCAAAGAACTTGAGATGAAAACTATTGATTCGCAATCTGGACTCAACTACATGAAGCCTTTCAAAGATTGATCTTCTAAGTCCATATTCAAACACATAACTAACAACCGCTCTATGAAAAACATCATAGAATACCAAAACACCACAGACTTACATTAATACAACACACCTGAACAACAGTCTTGTCCGTGACTCACAGCATTGAAAAATGCACTATTCTAGTGCAAAACACATCTGCTGAAAATTATCAGGAAATAGTATTTTTTTGACAGTGATATCAATAAATATATATTTCTAAATAGATCATTAATGTAGGTTTTTAAATAATGATATCATTCTGGAGTTGGTGTACTTTGATATAGATTTTTCTACAAGAATAATCTGAAAATTACTCTCTGATTATTCTACTAGATAAAACCATAGATGAATTAATTTTAACATATTATATAGATCTAAGAGTTCAAATAGGTCTTTAAGAGAAAAAGTTTAAGACAGTAGCCAACTATCTGGAAAGTTATCTGTTTCATCAGAAACTTTTATCATGATTTTTATGAGATTCCATTCTACAATCAGATAAATTATCTTACAACCCAAACCAGATTAGAATGTCAGCTCTTTCAGAAGTTTTAACCGTTAAATAGCACCCTACAAAATAATCAATAATTGCATTTAACAATTACAGCGACAAATTTTCAGTGCTTCATTCACTAACTGTTGACTTGTTTTTATTAAAATTTTACATATATTTATTTCAAGGAAATATAAATTGTCTTATTTATAGAACTAACAAAAGCATAAGCTTAAACTTAAATATTAGAACAGCTATATGGTGAGGTACCCTTTTCAGAATTGTTTTTTAACCAATGATGGTGAAACAAATTTTCACTACAAGACCAAATTGTTAGCTTTTACCTTAAGTTTTTATTAGTTTTTTAATATATACAACTTTTATTACTATATTATGAAAAACTGTTATTACTATTAATATCTATTATAAAACTGTGTTGAACTTATAGAAAATTTTTATTTAACCTTCAAGAGGAAGCATGCGGAGTTTTTCTCCGCACGTATCATTATTTGTTAAGAAAATGTCTTTCTCGTTGTCAGAGGTTTATTTCTAGTTCGTTATTCCACAACCTGCATTTTAGGAAACGGTCCAACCTATTTTTGTTTATATTTTCCTCATAGCTTTAGTGTGAATTTAATTTTCACAAGCGCGGTCGGATTGCAGAAGTTTCCTTATTCCTTATTTTCACTAAATATTACAATTAGTTTCATATTCTTATGTGTAAGAACTACCATCACGTAAAAATATTGTTTATATTTAGACGTTGAATTTCTTTAATCCGCAAACACCTTTCCCGTAATAAAAACAGTGGTGTAGTATACATTGCTTACACGTTTTAACAAAAAAACATATTGTTAGAAATATGATGTTTAGAAAATTAAAATTGTACAATAATGATGTCTAAAATTATTTACAATGCGTTTATATAGTATTTAGTTGTGACTATAAAATCGTAATCCGTTTAAATGTGAAAGGGTATTTGTGCGGAATAAATCTCCAGAAGCACCCTCTCCTGTTTGAAACTCTATGCGCCCTCCCAATGGTTAACAGTATTTAGAAAAAAAAAACATTTACAAATTGAAAAGTTTATATTCTAGCAAAAGTAAACTGAGTATTAGTTAATTTAATTTATTTAACATCTCTGTTAAATAAAGTAATAAAGCAAATGTATATAGTAAAAGTACAATGTTCAAAAAAATATAGACATTATTCTGAAAATAAAAATTTTAATTCATCATTTGCAGTATATAAATATAAAATAATAACATAAAATAAATTTATAATGTCTATATAATAGCTTTATTGAGTACCTCATTGTTTACTTTCTCGATTTTCAAGCAGAACAATTTCTCCAACTTTGTCCTTTTTGCTCACAAATTTGTTTCCATAAATGTAAAACCTAAGCGGTTTTGTAGCCCATTCTTCACCCGCTGATTCAATACCAATTCGTTTACATTTAACAATTGAATCCTCACCAACTTCTTCTGATGACGGCTCAATCCACATATATGGCCACTTCGATAACTCCTGCTTGTTACAGTTCATATCAATTCCAAAACCAATAGTCAGTTTTGCAGGCCCATTACACAATTCAAAATCCCGCAGAGGTGCTGGTGGTGCAGTGTATCTTTTTTTAGAATATTTAGAATTAAACTGTTCACGATTTTGTCGTATGACATCTAATCCTTCTAAAGGTTCAACAGCACGAATTAATACTGCAGCACCATCACCTGTAAGAAGATGTTTGTTAGTAATGTTATTACTTTTTCCAATCTATGAGCGAGTTACAGCTTCTTAAAATCTTGACGTTGTTCTAATAAACATTAATTTTAAGGACTTAATAATATTCATTACCCTGAATTCAAATAAATTTAAATACTGATTCTTATAGTTATCCAAATGCCCCCAATGAACTGATAGTTTATGGGAAGTAACTTTCACTTGTGCCTGATTGTGTTAGTGAATTATAGTATTTATGGCTAAATTTGAGTCATTATTACGCTACTTTTGTGTTTTATTTTTATGTAACTTTTTTATACGACATTAAAATTATTGGCAGTTATTTTGAAATTATTAATAGATAATTTTATTATTGTGCAGGAGTTTACAATAATCTTTTATATCTCAACATAATTTATTTATTTAAAAACTTACCAAAATGAAGTAGAATGAAAATACTACGAGGTTCCTAATCAAGACAGACCTACTGGCACGTAAACTCGTCTACCTACCTCTAATACATTTTTAACATTATATGACAAAAGTTTATGCATCTATAGGAAATCAAATACTTTAAAATTTTTATTCAATGTAATACATTATCTAAAGTAACAAATAACAAAAAAAAGTATTTTATTTGTGTTATTCAATAATCTGGATGTAACCTTCTGAGAGATAAACCATCTCAAACAATTGACACCAAACAAGATGCAAAATTGTTAATAGCTGGCACTGAAGAATTTTATTTTCTGAGTTTATTTTTTTCTAAGGCTGAAGTTTTTTAAAGATTAACAAAACTCAAAAGATCTTGCAAATCAAAGCTATTTAGTTTACCTGTATAGTAACTCATTTATAAGCTATGTTAGAAAAACTCTTCAAATGAAGAGAAAGTTTCCTCATGAAAACTGTTGATAAATGTGATGAATGGGAAGTACCTGTAGAATGAAGAACAATAAAAAAAACAACAAAAACTTTAACAGAGAACATCAACTGTGCATGGAAAAATTATGTGAAAAAAAGTAAATGGATATCCCAGAAAAGGTCATAGTAGAGTTAGAATAACGATTCTCAAATGTGAAGGAACTGGGCTCGCGTTTTTATTTCCTTTGTAGTTTAGAAGATAACTTGGATCTACGGACCGATGAAAAGGTGGAAATGCTGTAAAGAAAGTGCTTGGACCATGTATCCTCAAGATTTAAATGGTAAGTTGTTTGAAGACATAATACATTAGAATTGTTTTATGATGGTCAAAATTTAATTGAGAACATCTTGACTAGACAAGTTCTAAATATATACTTTTACATATCTGAAATAGAATTGGGAGCATGTAGCACTTTGATCCGGCACTCATACTTCTTCTTACAATACCAGTGTCTCTGGCATTATGTTAAAGATCGTTTAGCAAACTCAAACTTATAAGCAACTATTCATGTTCTAATGAAAGTGACATTGCTAATTATTTAGACATTATTCCATTAATAGATGACTTTACTCTATATAATGAAAATTCTGTTTATTACATTCCTTTATAGTCCAGAAACAGTATGGATTTAGAGGGGAAAGAAAATAGAAGCAAGAGTTTATTGAATTGTGAGAAATTGCAAGTGAATTATTTTTGTTTTTTTTTCTCTTAGGGGTAGGGGCAGCTTTATTATTTTGGATCCTTCGTGTGCCAAAATGGATTAGGAATGCCACTGCTAATAAATACTTGTTCAAAATAAACAACTAGTATCAGTTTTGATGCAATAAAAAAAGGTAATTTGTTGCAATAACATATTGTTATTGAACTAAACCCTCTTCAATATTTGACCGACTCTTTACAGATAAACACTCGCAAAAATTAATTTATCATTCTACATCAGATTTTCCCTCATGTTGTGACAGATTAACCATCACACATTGTTCGACGTAGAGTTACATCAAGTGAACCAATAATGTTGTTTGTTATTAATTATTCGCTTTTTTTTTGTTAGTAGTTTATGAAGCTGATGGTGATCTATAATTTCTCATTACAGCCATCTCTTTGTTTTGTTTCATTATTGGAACGCGTTACAAGGAACCTTACTCTTCTAATTACACTAAAAATACTTGCAAATATATTACACTTCCTATGGTAGCACTTACTTTTATAATTGTTGATGACGGGCGTTTTGAGAGATGTGTCCCATTGTCAACTCAAACCATAACTGACCTCAAGGTTTTTGTAGGTTAGAGTGGGGGGTGAGAGAAGTAGCTGTATTTTGGTGAGGATTTATGAAGTCGAAAAGTGTGTGTGAGTTATAATGTAATTGGGTGTTAAGTATGTGTAGGGTGTAGTTTGAAATGTTTCTAATCTCATATTATTTGGTTGTGTATCTTTTTATGTTACTTTTGTTTTGTTTGTGAAGAATTTATAGATTAGATCTTACGCTAATGTAGTTATGGTTTGTAGATATGAGATGTTCGGGGAAATTTGATTGGGCGTTTTTGTTTGTTAGTGCTTTTTGTGTGTTCTTAGTAGGATATGTAAAATGACCTCCCTGTCTGGCCTATGTAATACCCCACCTCCACCCTAACCTACAAAAACCTTGAGACCTTGACGTCAGTTACAGCCAGAATTGACAATGGGGCACATCTCTTGAAACGGCCGTCCTAAAAAATTATAAAAGTAATTGCTACTATTGGCAAGTGTAACATATTTACAAGTGTTTTTAGTTAAAAACTAGTAGCTCATGTGAAGATGGTATCAACTAATATATCTTATAATTTTATAAATATCTTTAAGTTACACATTTCTAGCAATGGGAAATAGGCTCAGTGCCAAAGTCCTGGATTTTAAACATGTATTCATTCAGTTTTAATCCGACCGAGACACCAACTTTTTAAAATTTTAATTAATGAATAAATATTTGAAAAAACTATATTAACATCAACTGTTATCCACTGTAGGTTACAAAAAATATATGTTAACTTCATTGGATAGATAAAAATGTATTTTATTAACAACTGAAAATTTGTACGACATATATATGAGAGTGCAAGCTAATAGAAGGAACTGAAAAGTCCTGGATGAGATGGTTTTGGGATGTGCAGAAAGAGGATGAGTGAAGTTGAAACAATAAAAAAATTAGTTCTGGAAGTTTATGTTTAAGAGAAAGAACTACATGAATTACAGTTCCAGATGCAAAATGCCTCTGTGTAAATTTTGTTTACCACCAAGAATAGCTTGAAGAACTATAGTGTATATTAACTAGTCCCTGAGTGTGATCTGATTCTATTTGGCTACTATTAGGGAAAATATTTCTGAACACTGTACATTGTCCCCTTATTTTGCACTATATACTCTAACAGGGTATTAGAATGATAGGAGAAATATTTTCTCTCACAATAATATTCTGCTAATTGAGAGAAACTAATTACTCACTGGTGAAATCAACGAAATCAGGAATAGATAAACGCATTACGACAATTTTGTTTCACCAACACTGGTGAAGGGACAGGAACAAAGTAGGGTGTGATGTCTTCTTGCTTACTGGCAGCAGAAGACTGGAAAAACATCATAAATACAGCTGTTTTTCCTGCAGAACTGTATAGGACCTCTTTATGCTCAGACATACTGGCACATTCCTTCATCACCAAACAAGTCATGGTTAAATTGACTATTCCATGGAAGATTAACACTAATAACAGCACTCAGGAAAATTATAGATATGAAGAATTGATGCTTGGTTTGTGGATACAGAGTTTTCATATATTTGTTCACAATTTAAACAATTATAGGGGGATTGTCAAGGAAATCTTTGCAGAATATTTTGAACAATTTTGAATTGTCCATACAGGTAAACTTCTTTATTTAAAAAATCACTAAAGCAGGAGGCTTCATTTGTTGCCTTGAATAGAGGATCCCAATGTAATGACAAACATGATTAATACACTTTACAATATATATCTTTCACACACAAATATGTCATTATAAAATTCATCATTTTTACCATGTAAAGAAGAAGGGTGTGGGGGGAGTGTTCAGGCTTATAAAGCAAGCTTAACCTTCAAAACCCAATTCCAAATTTAGAACATGCTTTATAAATATTTCTTTCTCAGACACTCATGTTGGGCCTATTATAAAGAAATTCCATTTTTAGCTCTAAAAAATAATTAATTAAAGGAATTCAATACTAATGAAATCATTTGTTGATTCCATCTTCGCATAAGCTACTAGTAATCACTTACACTTTTGAATGCTTTAAACTTGCCTATTGTAGCACTTACTTTGCTTGTTAAGGACGGCCATTTCGGGAGATGTGTCCCTTTGTCAACTCAGACCGTAACTGATCTCAAGGTTTACGTAGGTTAGGGTGGGGGTGGGATATTTTGGATTTGTGTATTGAGTATGTGTGTAGGGTGTAGTTTGAAGTGCCTATATATTTCGTATTGTTCGGTTGTGTAGCGTTGGTTATTTCTGTGTTGTTTATGAAGAATACAAATTATGAGGTTAGATGTTATGTCTATGTAGTCATGTTTTGTGGAGTTGAGATGATCGGCGAAGTTTGATTGGTAGTTATTGTTTTTTAGTGCTTTTATATGTTCTTGGAAACGTGTGTAGAATGACCTCCCTGTCTGGCCTATGTAAAAACTGGGGCATGAACTGCAAGTTAGTTTGTAAACTCCAGTGGTGTTGTAAATGTCGTTGATTTTGTTGTTGGGTTTAAATTGTTTGTTGAAAGTGTTGTGTGTGGAGTAAGCTATTTTGTAGTTGTATTTTCGTAATGTGTTGGTTAGATTGTGGCTTTTGGATGATCTGTATGGTATTGATAAGTATTTTATGGGATTGTCATCTTGTGTGTTTGTATTTGGGTTATTATGTTTATTTTTTAGGCGGTTGTATAATTTCTCAATCATTGATGGGTTGTATCCGTTTGTTTGTGCTATATATTTTGTGGTGTTTAACTCCTGGTAGTGTTCATCTTTGTCTAGTGGTGTTTTAAGGAGGTGATATATCATGGTGTTGTAAGCAGCTAGTTTATGTTGGTGTGGGTGATTTGAGGAACTGTGTATGGTCGTATTAGTGCTGGTGGGTTTTCGGTATATGTTGAATTTATGTGTTTGTTTGTCTGTTCATTTAATTGTAAGGTCTAAGAAGTTGAGGGAGTTTTGTTGTTCTGTTTAGGGTGTATGGAATTATATAAAGGCAACACACGCAGAGCACACATATTTCTAAAACACCTAAATTCCTATTTAGGAATTCCAAATTTGGGAAATTGTTCAAAACCATCAAATAGGACGATATCCAAAAGAATTTTATTTTATTGAAGTAGGAAAGTTACTTTTTTTCAATTTAAAGTAGGGTAAAAATTCAGTGCAGATGTAGAAGTTGTGAATGAGTGCGGAGTGATACTTACGTCACAGTGCTGCGCATATGGTTGTACACATCGACCGCGGTACGTCACGCAACCTTACGTGTGTAGATATTTGAGAAACAACTTCTCCAGTTAGGATAGATTTGGTTTTAAATTTATACAATACTGTATACCTATATTAAAATATACCTAAAAGTCAAGTCAGGTTAGATTTGGTTTTAATTTTATACATTGAAATACAGTTGTAACATCACGAAGCATTTGTATCACTCCGCACCTATTCACAACTTCTACATGAATTTTTTACCCTGCTTTAAATTGAAAAAAAGTAACTTTCCTACTTTAATAAAAATAAAATTCTTGTGGATATCGTCCTATTTGGTGGTGTTAAACAATTTCCCAAAATATCATATGGCGCCGACCTTCAGCATTTTTAAAATTATTTTTTTCAAATTTGAAGCACTATTTGCCATTTGCAAATTTAAGACCACTTTTTTTTGGAATATGCTTTTTAATATGATATTTAAAAACAAATAAATTAAAGAAGGTGAAATAGCAGTAGTTAGATTCATGTATGAAAACATTCCTAAACAATGTCCTAAAGCTATATTGATAATTAATTTTTTTGTCAGAAAGTAATTTGAATTTTGTCTTACCTTTGCTTGATATATTTATCATGTGATACATTCCGTAGGTTAAATACACATAAACTGTTCCAGGAGTCATGTACATAGGTTCATTTCTATCTGTAACTTTATTTTCAAATGAATGAGAGGCTTTATCTTTTTCACCTAAGTAACTCTCTGTTTCGACAATACGTCCCTTTACAACTGTTCCATCTTGTAAAACTCGAACAAGAATTGTCCCTAGTAACTGTTGAGCTAAATCAATACAAGGCTTGTTGTAGAAAGAGTCCTTCAGTCTGTTCATCCCTTTTGCTGTCATAGTTCGAATAGAAGTTTCTCGAACATTCATTGGAGTATGCCACTCACTTAAATTTGGAGAAAGGCGTCTTTCTTTATTTTTTATATCAGCTGCCTCTTCCTGATTTAAACTTACACTTGAAGAATAATTTACACCTGTGGCAGAATTACATTCATTAATTTTAAGCAGACGTTTTCTAAGTCTAGAAGACAAAGACATTTTACTACTACAGTATTTACGGCCTAATTATTTAATTATTACCATACCATGTTAAGAAATTACAGACAATATTTATACAATAGATCATAATAGGTTACATAACCAAATCTCAAAAATATAGACACTTAAAAACATTGAAATTTTTTTACAACACGCAAATAGTCATTTTAACTGCAGTCATGTATGTTATAAAAGCTATATTTTCCTAAATCTGTTACAATATAAAATTATTATCAAACAATATTAACAGTGTTCCAGATACACTGCTTGAAAACATAACATAACCAACTTGAATTCAGCAACAAACAACTGACACCAAAGGTAAATCAGTGTACCAACGTAAAACTAATTATTACCTCAAATATCGTTTAAAATTCGTGAACAAACTTTAAAAGTTGGGTTGTCTTTTACAATGAAATTCTGTATTTTTATATTATATGAATTTGTTTTATAATAAAATAATGTATTCACATCAAAATTTTTATAATTTTGTAATAAATAAATCAGAAAATGTCCAAACAAACAAATATATTATATAATGTGAGTAATTTAATAATTAAAGGGTATATGAAGTTATTTTGAGTTATTGCACAAAACTTAATATTTTGCTTAAAATTAAAGTACATACATTATTTTTCTATGTTGATCTGATACATAATCTGATAAATTCATTCCTACAGGCACCATTATTACTTTGTAAGTTTATTTTTGTAATGTCATTGTTATTAATTTTGTGTAATGATCTGTAAAATTCTCAGTTCTAAAAAATGTTTTTATATAAGTCATACATTAAAACTTACATGTTTTTATTGGAAGAAATTTTCTTTCAAGTGTTCGTAAAATATGGGAACAACTAGTAATTAACATATTTTTATTTTAGAAATTTTTATCACAAATTTATAATCTAAGCGCGACAAAATATTGGATACAAATAAAATACATCAAAATAATCGTTACCATGGAAATGGAAGAAACAATAAAATTCATTCCCATAAATTTACGTATTATTACTTTGTGATTGCATTTTATGATCTGTTTGTGTATACAAGACACTGCAACATACTGAATTGGTGCAAAACTGTTATGCTAAAGAGATTTCATTAAAATAATGGTTTATATCATAAAAGTATTAAACGTAGGATGAACAAAGAAATAAATATTATTTCAACACTAACACTACAGCGTATAATTATTGAAGTTTCTTGATTTCTAGTTAAGTAGTGTAAAATTAAAGTAATATAATTATTGTTTAAATGTTAATTTAAAAGTAATTTATTTATAGTTTTCTGGGATGACATTTTGAAACGAGCGATTAATTTATAATATTTATTTTCATTTTCAACATAGGTTACTAATTTACAAATATACACTTCAATATATAGTAATATATATTTACACTTAGACAATTATGGTCCAAGTTAACAAAGGGATATATCTACTCGAACAGTTTTCTCCATTTGTTATTATAGGCGTGTTTTATATTATTTATATAACTCTTTACTACGTTAATTTAGTGTTATTCTTTCATCTTGTTTTAAACTCAATTTTGTTCCTATTCATGTGTAAACTAAGAAAATTATTACATAATAAAATCAATACACTCACAATGAATAATTTTGATAGCAACAATGAATACGTTTAATATAAATCAAACGCGTTCGAATGTTAAAGTCATCATCATCAGGCCATTGAACAACACTATAGAAATAAAGTGTAATTTTTAGTCAATAAATGTTATTAGCTATTATTTGTTTTAGGTTTTATTTATTTATAAGAAATAGTAGGGCTAGGTCTGATTCGAACTGAGTAGCGCCATGTTCAAAGTATAGCGCTTTTGACACTGAGCCAACTATCCCGTAGCTATTAACGTAATTTTCATATAAGTAGATGAATTTTTACTTCGCCCCCATCTGGTGGTTGTCGAACCCTTCATTATACAACCATAAATTGTTGCCATGGTTACCACACAATATCATAAATAATGCTCAAAGATTAAAAATGAATAAACAAAATTAAATAAACATAAAACTAGATTAACGGTATCGAACCTAGCTTCACAAATGGAAAATTCGAAAGGAAAATGAAAAACTGCAAGGAAATTCGCTTTCTATTTTACCATTTATTAATATTATTCTGACATATATTCATAAAAAAAACTAAAATAAAATTTTTTTTTGTTGACTTACTAGCAATTAACTTGAATTTTTAAAAAATATAATTTGTTATAAAGGCATCAAACATTATTGTGGCGATACTGGAACTGGAAATAAATTTAAAATATGGGAGTTAATTTAGAAATAATCGATTTCCTAGTATCTACATTTTGTATGTAATTTTAATATAAACTAGTGTAGATGTTTGTACATCTATGTATTGTATAATCTTACTGTCTTGTCTGTGCGTTGACAATGTGGTGGAATTTAGCCTTATGCTAGAGTTTGTTTAGTTATAAATTTTGATACTGGTTATAATTTAGAAATTTTGCATTAAACTAGTTAAAATTATACATCAAAATGACTATGCCTGATAATAGTGTTGGAGACCAGGAAGAAGTTCCTCATTTTAAGCAACCTGTTGTTCAAGATAACGCTACAGGATGGGGACCTTGTGATATGCCAGAGCAATTTAAAGATATGCCCTACCAACCTTTTTCGAAAGGAGATCGTTTAGGCAAGGTACTTCTTTTTAAAAAAAAAATTGAATATATGTAATTACTGAGTCATGGGTAACAATGATTTGTTATCTGTTAACCTCCATCTGTCTTTGAAAGGTCTTCTTAAGCTTTAAAATGTTTTAATAATATGCCATGGCAGTAATTTTAGTGTTTGATTTTAAGTGGCACAGACGATGAATAGTTAATACAAATCCATAATGGTAATGGTTTAGATTCCTAAACCGGGCATATATCTGCATGAAACATTCAGAAACATGTAAAAAGGCTATTTTCATTAAAATTATTTTTTTGTGTGCCTAGAAACATTATGTTTTCTTAAATTAAGTTGCGTAAAATTTTAGCGCAGATATAGTAGTTGTGAATAGGAAGCCTGCCTCGCGGAGGGATACACAACATCACAAATGTACTAACCGTTACACTTGGATAATGTGTAGCATTACGTTTTGGCATAATTTTAATGAATTTAACAAAATAAAACTATAAAATATGAAGTATCCAGTCAGGATAGATTTGGTTCTAATTGTATAAATGTAACCATTTAGTTAATGTATAAAATTAAAACCAAATCTAACCTGACTGGATACTTTTTAGGTATATTTTAATATAGGTATACAGTAATGTATAAATTAAAAACCAAATCTATCCTAACTGGAGACTTTATAAGTATATTTAAATATATGTATAAAAGTTAAGCCAAAAACGTTGTTTCTCAAATATCTACACACGTAAGATTGCGTGACATACTGCGGCCGATGCGTACAAGCTTATGCGCACCACTGTGACGTAACGAAACATTTGTATCACTCC
The DNA here is from genome assembly GCA_036971475.1 of Prosapia bicincta. Taxonomy (NCBI): domain Eukaryota; kingdom Metazoa; phylum Arthropoda; class Insecta; order Hemiptera; family Cercopidae; genus Prosapia; species Prosapia bicincta. The sequence goes on along the minus strand of JBAIZL010000001.1, from coordinate 80,317,362 downwards.
GCGCCTATTCACAACTTCTACATCCACGCTAAAAATTTTATCCAACTTTAATTTAAGAAAAAATAATGTTTCTAGGCAAAAAAAAATAATTTCAATGAAAATAGCCTTTTTACATGTTTCTGAATGTTTCATGAAAATATAGGCCTGGTTTAGGAATCTAAACAATTACCTCGAAAATATATGGTATGTAACCGGTGAATATATGGAGATTGCACGATTTCCTGTAACGTATATAAGATCACTGATAATCATGCCCTGAAGTTATATTAATATTTTTGCTATTGCCATGGAATGTTAATTTTATATACCTAAACTAAATTATACATATGAAGTATCCTGTTAAAATAGATTTGGTTGTAATTTTATACGTTTAACTAATTTATACAAATGCACACATCTAAGACAAGAATATAGATTACGTGATGTCACCTGGCAAAAGGAATTATTTTGTGGAAGCAGACATATAATTAGGTAATGTTGTATAAATATACGGTTATTTGGCACACTGTCCACTGAGAAAAGTTATAAAAATGGGTAAAAATATAGTCTTGATGACATCGGTTAAAAAAAATTTTTTTCAATAACTCGTTTTAATGCGTAGAACACGAATATCAACTTTTTTCCGCAGAAAATACCGAAAGCTACTTTTTTCACATTTTTAATGTTAGTCTGTAATAATGTGTATAGCTTAAACAAGTCTTATTGGGGTTGTTAGAAAAAAAAAATTTTTAAATTACTCGTTTTAATGAGTAGAACACGAATATGAACTTTTTTCTGCGAAAAATACGAAAAGTAAATTTCTTTGCACATTTTTAATGTTAAGTCTATAATAGCATGTATAGCGTGAACCAGCCGCTCAGTAGCTACAGCACACTGCTCTACGTCAAAGTAAATTTATTTTAATACTAATCTTAAAATCTTAATATTTAACTTTTGGTTATAATTTTATATATTACTATATGCCTACATTAATATATACCTATGAAGTATCCAGTCAGGATGGATTTGATTATAATTTTATTCAACATCACTATATACCTATATAAAAATATACCTATGAAGTATTCAGTCAGGATAATACATTTGGTTGTAATTTTCTGCATCGTGAACCGGCCGCTCAGTAGCTACAGCACACTGCTCTACGTCAAAGTAAATTTATTTTAATACTAATCTTAAAATCTTAATATTTAACTTTTGGTTATAATTTTATATATTACTATATGCCTACATTAATATATACCTATGAAGTATCCAGTCAGGATGGATTTGATTATAATTTTATTCAACATCACTATATACCTAGACTATATAAAAATATACCTATGAAGTATTCAGTCAGGATAATACATTTGGTTGTAATTTTCTGCAGCGGCAATAAGTCTAAATATTTATATAACCAAATCTATCCTGACTGGATACTTCGTAAGTATATTTTAATATAGGTATATAGTAGACTTATTGCAGTACGCTGTTGCTACTGCAAGCACGGTTCACGTAATAGGCCTACATGCCATTACAGACTACCATTTAAAATGTGAAGAAAGTAACTTTTTGTATTTTCCACAGAAAAAAAGTTGATATTTGTGTTCTACATATTAAAACGAGTAATAAAAAAAATATTTTAAAAAACCAACGTCATTAAGACTATATTTTTACCTAAAAATGTTCAAAAACATGTCCTGGAGTTATATCCATAAAACATTTTTTTATTACAGGGAAAGTTATTTTTTAAATTGAATTTAAGTTTGATTTCATTCTTGCATTTTGTAATCCATTATGTTCTGTGAAACTTAATCACTTTAACATTAGTTTACAAATTAACAACATTAAAAGTTTGGATAGTCATAAACAAATGTAAAAGTAATTGATTGAATTCATTTTTTGCACACAGTATCAACGGGGCACTGTACTACATATATGTATATTTAGATATACCTATAAAGACTCAAGTAGGATTTTTTGTTGTAATTTTATACATTACTATTTATCTGTATTAAAATATACCTATAAAGTTTGCAGTTAGGATAGATTTGGTTGTAATTTTATACAACATTAACTAGTTAAACGTCTGCTTCTATGGAGTAATACCTTTTCCCAGGTGACGTCACATGATCTCTATTCTTGCCTTACATGCTTACATTTGTTTCGTTAAATGTATAAAATTACAACCAAACCTATCCTATCTGGATACTTCATAGCTATATTTCAATATAGGTATATACAATTAACCTTCTGTTGCAATAACAAATTAATAATTATCAATATAGCCTTTGGACATGTTTCTGATTAATTTTATATGCATTGCATTGGGAGTGGTCAATCTGCGTTTTTACCAAATATACAACCAAATCTATCCTAACTGGACACTTCATAGATACAATATATTTTAATACAGGTATATAGTTATATATTAAGTTATAACCAAATTTATCGTAACTGGAGACTTTATAGGCATATTTAAATAACTTATACGTAGTAAGGCACTCTGTTGATACTATGCTCCATAAATCTACCAGTACAGAAATTTCTACAAAATAAACCTTCTAGAGCAAAAAGAAAATATTTATGTAATTGTTTCATTAGCCATGTAAGGAATTTTGGCCAAAAAATTTTAGCGGCTGATGCAAAACTCATAACGAATAAAAAAAAATAAATAAATAAAAAACTTCCACTCACTAAAATGTACCTGAAAAGTATCCAGTTATGATAGATTTGGTTGTAATTTTATACAATACTATATATCTATGAAGTATCCATTCAAGATAGATTTGGTTGTACTTTTAATTTGTATACATTTTACATGTATAAAATATGTAAAATAGAGCCAAATCTATCTTGACTAGATACTTAATAGATAAATTTTAATATAGGTATATAGTAATGTATAAAATTATAACCAAATCTATCCTAACTGGATGCTTCATAGGTATATTTTAATATAGGTATATAGTAATGTTGTATAAAATTATAACCAAATATCCTAAATGGATGGTATAAGGTATATTCATGTCCAGACGTAGTAATAGTATTGCTGCTGTCTAGATGTATTTCTAGGATTCATGTCTAGACGTAGTGGGCTGTTGTTGCTGCTGTGTTTCCAAAAACATAGTCCCAACTTAAATGTAATGAAAATGTAACCTTCTGAGGCAATAAAAAAAATGTAAATAATAACGTAAATACTTTTCAAGGCATTTTGCTAGTTTCAAGGTAAAAAAATCATGGTAAAACATTGATTTGTAGTTTTAAGTAGTGTGGAGGTGTTGAAGGTATAATAATTTTTTTCCAAAATTTAAATATTTTGCGACCTGAGCGGAAGTTTTTTTAATTAGTTTTTGTATTCGTTATTAGTTTCTGCATCAGGGGGTAAAATTTTTCAGTTGAAATCGCTTACGTGGCTAAACAGAACAATTACCAATATTTATCTAGTTTTAGGGTAGAATAGGAATGTTTTCTCACATATGGAGGAAATTGTGCAATCTGTATTTTAACTAATATTTTTATTTAATGTCTGTTAATAATTATTAATTTTTTATATAGGGTAATGACAGATTACAAACAGTTAATTCATGTTTTTTTTTAATTCAAAAAAACATGAATTAATTAGCCTATATAAAAAACTGTATATTAACCATATAACCTAAGTTGTAGCAACAACACACATATCTGTATAAACTTGTATTTTCTTAATAAAATAGATACTTGCCTGTATTAGATTATGTCACTATGTACAGTAGATAGAAAGTATGTGGTTATGATATATGTGGTTAAAAAAAAAAATCACTTACTAATGATACCATTATAAATTCACTTTGTGTTAGCTACATGGGTCTAATGGCATAATGTAGTCTTTTAATATTTCATTTAATAAAGCTGTGAAACAATTAAAAATTTAAGAAAATAAATTTTTTAACGTTTTTATAAATTTACGTTTAAGTAATAACTTTACTAGTTGAATTGACATGTAATAATAAATTGTGGCAGTTTATGTACAAAATTTAAAAGGAAAATTTGACTATAGAGAATTTTGTCACTTTTTTCTTGATATTCTTATATTGTCACGACAGTTTTTAAACTCAATGTTTATTCTTATATGTATAGCATTGGAGCTTTAACTTCATGTTACATTTAAAACTTAAACAATAGTTTATGACTATCCGAACTTTAAATTTTGTAAATTTGTTAAAACTTACTGAGACATAAACAATAGTTTATGACCACCCGATCAATGCTTTTATCTTTGAAAACCTCAATTTTTGAGGGTGGATTGGGAAAAAATACAGCAACATTACCACAAGAGAAAGGTTTAACAAAAACTTTATACATTATTTTAAAAAAAAATATCACAATAGGAGAATCGCATGAGCAAGAATATCCTTACCAACAACAAATGGTAAATTGAATATTTTTATCACTAATAAATGAAAATAATAGATTTTGTTGAGCAAACAGTCTGTACACTACCTTTATTTACAATAAGTAAGTTAATTTTTGTTGGTCAGGGTAAATTTATTTGTGAGCTAAACCTTATCTTATTCAAAATTTTGTTTTCTGCACTTACAATAAAATTTACAAAATTAATATTAACCCTTTAACTGTCTAATGTTTGTGTGAAAATTTCTTACGGATTTTTTTTTTATAAATAGGAATATTTTCTTAATGGTTTTTTTTTCATCTTATATACATTCTTTTTAAAATAAAAGAAAATATAAATTATTTGGTTGTGTTATTATATATAAAATTATTTTTCTTCCACGTATACTTATTGAAATCGATTATACCTCACATTTCTTATGTTTGCGAGATTATACTCTAGGGGTTGTATCACCAACATAGTATACCATGAGGTTCATTACCACTATCACTGATCGTAATTCATTGTCAACAATATTTATTTCACTGTCGAGAGATATTAGAAGATATTGATTTTACTGAACTGCTTGCTACTATTTGGATGACTATGATCTGCTGTATACCCTTTTTGTTTACTGCATATGCATATAATTGGAAAGAAAAGATTATGGCTATGGTTGTCCTGAGTGCAGAATTTTGATATCTGTTCAAAATTTACATGATTTTGACTTCTTTTAGTTGTTTTAAACTATGTACAATATCGAGGACAGTGGTACGATATATTACAATGAAAATATTGTGAAGAACCCCAATACCATAAAAATAACTAAAAATAACAAATAAAACAAGTTACTTGAGATAAAATCTCCAGTAACTTGTTTTATTTGTTGTTTTCGATTATTTTTATGGTATTGGGGTTCTTTCCAATATTTTCATTGTTGTTCTAAACTAGTTAACTACAAATTCAGGATGACAACACTACACGGAGAGTGTTTAAAGTCATTTCATATAACATGCATATTTACGAGAGTGGCACAGAGCGCATGAATTTTAAAACATAAAATTATGAGTTGATTTTCCTCCTATATTCACGTTGCATACAGGTTTGGCATGTGGTGTATGCATAAAGGTTTGGCAGTTAAAGGGTTAATAAAATAAAAAGTATGTTTAATTTTAATTATTTAATGATTGTTTTAGATATCAGATTGGACAGGAGCTGCTTTTCAAGATAAAAAATATACAAGTAAGTGATATTCTTTACATTTGAAGAAGATTTTTTAATCTATAAGTATTATAAAAAATAGGAATTAATAAATGTTTTATTAATTTGTGATTTTTGGAATTATTCTGTTGGGAAATGTTTTATGAAAATTGGTTGAAACATTAATAATTATAAAAATCCAATTACAAAATTACAAAAATATCCAGTTCACTGCAGAGTTTGAAAACAACAAAACATCGAATTTCTTAGACATCACCATAACAAAAATCAAAACAAACATGAATTCAACATATACCACAAGCCAACCATGACAGACACACTGATACACAATTTTTCGAACCACCCAATACAACATAAACACGCAGCATTTAAACACATACTACACAGACTAAATACCTATGTCCACAACTAACTACACAGAGGAACTAAACACAATCAAATATTTAGCTCACAAAAATGGATATGACAATTATTTAATAGACAAACTACACAGAAAAATACTCAACAAGAACAGTAACAACAACACAAACAACAAAAACACGAACACAAACAAATTTACCACCCTTACATACATAAACAAAATCACAAATAAAATAGCACACCAATTCAAAAAAGCAGGATACAATGTAGCTTACAGAACAACAAATAAAAGCCAAACGGCTATGAGACACAGGATTAATAACAATACCAACACATACAATAACCCAGGAGTATACAAACTAAAATGCAACAACTGCAATTAGTTTCATATTGGACAAACAGGAAGATCTTTTGCCGAAAGATATAAAGAGCACAAAAGTGCACTGCACACTACTATTGAATCCACCTTCGCAAATCACCTCATGGACACTAAACACTCATGCAAAAGTATGGAAAATAACATGAGCTTCCTCCACACATGCAACAAAGGCCATAAATTAAACACACTAGAACAGTATGAAATTTATAGACATAGCAACACACATAAAAATGACATCTTAAATGAACAAACACGGCACAGATCACACATACTCTTCGATCACACCACTTCTAACTTTCAAAATAATGGTACCGAGGAAGCGCAACTGCAGCATTCCTAGCGGCAAAAATACGAGGCTGAAGAAGTCGTAAGACGAAAACGTTTCCTCCAAGTGTAAGTTAACAATTTAACAACTTTTAGTTAACAAAAAGTCTGGTCGTAAGTAATAGCAAAAGTGTAATAAGAATTAACAACCAGCTCGTCATGAACAGCAACAAGATTTCGATACTCAAATTACTGTTTAAATTAACAATAATAACATGAAATTGAGCACCTTACATCAGAGGGTGCAAAAAACAAAAATTTCTATAACTAATGATCTCAGTCTTTTCTTTTTATCTTAAGTAAGTTAACATGATCATGTTTTCCGCAGACCTAAACAAGACCTAAATAATAATGTTGTAATAATAAATAGTAATAAAGCATTAAAACTTGACTGCGGTTATGCTTGCATTGACCTTTATGCCAGTCCTTACCTTCTTATTCACACTGCATTAATCTTAACCCTTAGCACGCGGGTCATACAGGGTGCGGCAGCATAACTTCCTTTTTTTAAATGCTCGCCATTCAGTTAGTTGATGTCATAGCGGAGCGCTAGTGGTCTCGTTCAAGAAGGGGTACAGTAAAGTTTTGTCCCGACACGTTTCAGCCGCCATCATGCGTTGGAATAGTGAGGAGCGTGCCTTTGCCGTTGAGGCCTACTTTTCAAACGGATGTTCGGTTATTGCAACACAGCGCGCATTTCGGAATCGCTTTAATTTAGCCCCATTGGCTCCCGTCCCAGACCGCAAATCAATTGTTACATGGGTCACTACATTCAGACAAACTGCAAGTGCGACAAAACGAAGAACTGGAGTCCCTCGGCCCGTTAGATCACCTGAGAACATTGAAGCAGTGAGAGCGTCAATGTTGCGATCAGCACGGCGTTCTGCGCGCTAACACGCATCTGCCCTTGGACTATCCGATCGTTCTGTGAGAAGAATTCTTCGTGATGATTGTCATTTTCATTCGTATAAGATGGCGATAGTGCAGGAACTTTCAGAATGTGACTTCAAATCTCGGATGAACGCGTGTGAGCTTCTTCTTGATGTCGTTTCCGAGGGTGGTATTGTTTTTTTTTAGTGATGAAGCCCATTTTCATTTGTGTGGGTCGGTTAACAAACAAAACATGCGCTACTGGGCTGACAACAACCCTCGAGAATTGCATCAAAGGCCTTTGCATTCACCCAAAGTCACAGTGTGGTGTGCAATTTCCTCAGCTGGAATTATTAGTCCCTGGTTTTTTGAGGAAAATGGGGTTACAGTGACAGTGAATTCGGACCGGTATGTAAACATGCTACAGAATTTTTTTTCCTCACGGCTAGAAGAGTTGGATTTGGGGGACACTTGGTTCCAACAAGACGGTGCAACAGCACACACTTCAAGAGCATCGATGGCTGTTTTAAAGGAACACTTTCCAGAGCGCCTTATCTCAATTAGAGGCGATTTGGAATGGCCGGCACGCTCTCCTGATCTGTCCCCTTGTGATTTTTTTCTATGGGGTTTTTTGAAATCCCGTGTTTATGTGAACCGTCCAAGAACCTTACAAGAATTGAAGACCAACATCCAAGAAGAAATTGGCAACATAACACCTGCTACGCTAACAAGAGTCATGACAAACGCCAGAAATCGGTTTACGCTATGTATGGAGAATGAGGGACGTCACCTAACAGATTTGATCTTCAAAACAATGTAAATAAAAACTTTAGACATGTACCTACATTATAAAAAATAAATAAATATTTTCAGATGCATACAATAGTTTTTATTGAGTTTTCAAAAAAGGAAGTTTTGCTGCCGCACCCTGTATAAAGTGCAAGTAACATTATGTGCTATTAGATAAAAAAAAACATTTTTGTGAAATGTTCAAAGTTCTATTGAATTCTGAGTTCCTAAAGATGTATTTGAACAAAAAAATTATAAACTAGTTATTTTTATAATTTTTTATATTTTTACACTAGGTAGTTCAAGATATCAATAAATCCATTTAAAATAAAATTAAAGTAACTAAAAATATTATTCCCCAAATCATATACAATAAATTATTCTTACAGTACAAACAAAGGTCACTCACGTAAACAGTAAACAACTATAGCAATCACAATGCCAACACAAAATACGACGGCAGACGCTGCGTCCTGCCGAGAATACCCGTCATGCATAGAGCACGTAATGGCGCCTGGTGGCTGAAACAACAGAATGTGGATCGGTAGCACGTGGCCAAGAACAATAAACGTAGCAGAGGAGTTTATTTACACCAAACAAACATTGTCACATTGTAATGCACTTTAAACAAACAGCTAGGACTTCCATAAACAAAATATTGTAAATACGTGATTTCTCGTAATACACGCTAGCAGAGATTTGAGCCTTACGAGAAATTGCGTTATACGTGTGCAAAGAGTTAATTTAACCAGTGTTAAAATAAAAAAAAAAAAAAAAAAAAAAAAAAAATAGTAACAATGTTACTACTGTGTATTGCTTATTGACCAGTACCACTAGATAAAACTGGGTGTTTGTACCACATTTTAAATGGCTGAAGATTGATAATTTTGACCACAATAAAAAATATTGAAAAGAACCCCAATACCACAAAAATAATCAAAAATAACAAATAAGACAAGTTACTTAAGATTAAACCCTTATGTACATTTCGATGACCATGTCATCATCATCAGAGGGTCGTATTACAAAACACAATCTAGCACACAAGAAGTTACAAACTAGAATGATACCAATCGTTCTCCGTGGTCTCTATATATAGGCGTGAGGTAAGCTCCGCCCCCTCTCCGCCCTCGACCGACAAATAACGATCGGCCATCAGGAACCAAATAGGTTATGTCAAAAATTACATTATAATAATACATATGTAATAAAAACTACAGCAATAACAATTAATAAACTAAAAGTAATTAGATTAGAACATCGTAATTTGAAGAAAGCTATTTAAGTAAAGTATATAATGGTGAGTAAGGAATAGGTCCTTTATCTGCATTCATTAATTTACAATTTGATTTGACTATAAAAACACTTTCATAACTATTAAGTAACTTTTTTGAGTTTATACATTTAGCTAAAATAACATTTTTACCTAAATCATGCTGATTTTACCTTTTTAAAAATAGAGTCTAACCCTTTTGTTAAAATATTATCGAAAGGTAAACTAATAAAAGTACATTTTTTAACTTCTTTTTGAAGAGTGGTAGTTGTGTTCAAAACATATTTTAATCTTTGTTTTCTAACAATATTATCTATAATTTTGGTATCAAAATCGTTATATCTAGCCACTCCTTTGATATAATTAATTTCCTTATAAAAACGTCTAGGACTAAGTGGTACATTCGTATTGTTGTTCGATTGTTGTTATTTTTGATTATTTTTGTGGTATTGGGGTTCTTTTCAATATTTTTATTGTAATATATTGTACCACTGTGCTCTTGATATTGTGAATTTTGACCACATTCGTCAGTTACCTGATCTACAACTGTTCCTTGAAGCCTAAGATTATGTAAACGAATTCCTACAAGAAAAACTATTTCATTAATGTTTTTCAGAACTTTTTTGAAAGTATTACTAATCCTCTAATAAAACAACTTTGGTTCAAGTTAATGAAGGTATCAGTAAATGAAAATCACAATAAAATGTGTACACAGAATTTATTATTCTGTTATGGAAATTATCGGCAAATTTTATTAGTACTCCAAAAACTATCAAATAAAAACTATGGTCAACAAACCATCTCAGTTCGAAAAACATCGATTGGTTAAAACAATTTAGTGTCATCATCCTGGTCCTATATTACATGTTTTATTGGTGATTGACATCTTTCATAACCCTGTGAAAGAAAGTGAATAAGAAGGTAAAAGAATAACTGTCTCAATGGTGTCGTTTTTAAGGGAATGGCACTAGCCCAAGTTTTTTTTATCACTTTTCAGGATTCCTTGCAGCGTTTTCACCATTCTAAAACAAGGAAAATATTTTCCGCATGTGCTTAAAAGTAAAGATTTATTAGTTGGATAAAAAACATTTTTGGTACAAAAATAATTGTACTAAAACATGTATAATTTTGTTCACATGTTTGTAATTTTGTTTATAATTAACTGCAATGATTATGTAAAATCTTACACACTTTGTGTTTTAGGCAAATACCAATCCCAGTTTGGTAGTGGGAGCCAATATGCATATTATCATGAAGAAGATGAGAGCTCATTTCATTTGGTTGATACAACAAGAGTACAGAAGCCTCCATATCAGCGGGGACGGTTCCGTCAAAACCAACGTAATTTACGTGGCCGTGGCGGTCAGCGTGGTGGTCAGTCACAGTTCCAGCTTTTGGGCAAAGGTCTTAAAATGCGTGATAGGTAAAATAAAAATTCATTAAATTTTTAATACATGACAAAAGCATGGTAATAGTATAAAGACATATATACCTTTTGTCTTTTAACTGAGTACAGGGTGTCTAGTACCGGGAAAACCTGGAAAAGTCAGGGAAAAGTCAGGGGAAATTTTAAAAAATCGGGAAAATATTTATTTTGATTAGAAACAAAACTAGTGGCCATTGCTCTCGAATATTTGGTATTGTAAGCCAGCGGGCTGGTTTAGGGGCAGAGCAGTCAGGAAATAACACTTCTCTATTTAGATGCCCATTATTTATTTGATAAGCCCATTGCTATGACTTCAGGACTTATGTCAATAAATATTAAATGTGTCGAGTTGGTACAGCTGGGAAGTTTTAGCCTGGACCGTGGCCTTGGGGTGCGCAGTGGTTCTGTTATCATATGGACGGGTGGGGATAATAGATAACTCAGCCTGTTTCTGACCACACAGAACGCTGTGTAAACATAGACTCGTGATAGTATGTGTTTTATTTGACGGTGATTATTTTTACACTGTTTATTTCAACATGGAAGGTTCCGGTTTTCATTGCCGTAGCGGGCAATCGCGTCATGCAGATGTCGTCACTACCTCCCCTCCTTCCTTAGGATAAATATAAACTAAAAGATGAAGTGACCGAAGCAGAGATTATATGGCGCGTGAATTTAGTAATGCAACACTTCTTTACGCAATGCAGAAGGTAGTGTGTGCCTCTTTCCAAGGATGTTCCCTGATAGCACCATTGCACAGAACATGAGATTGCGGAAAGATAAAATTTCCAATAGTGTTGTATTCGGTTTATCAAATTATTTTAAAGACCTGTTACTGACATCATTAAATTCAAATTCTAACTATGTAATTGGCTTTGATGAAAGTTTAAACAAAATATCACAAAGATCCCAAATGGATTTGAGTGTTAGGTATTGGGATGCAGAGACGGATGACGTGAAAGCTCAATATTTTGGTTCTGTGTTCCTTAAGACACAAAAGCAAAAGAGTTACTCAATTCGTTCTTAAAAGGTGTTCAAAGTCTGGATTTATCCAAGATCCTTCAGATATCAATGGATGGGCCCAATGTAAACTGGGCTTTCTATAGACATCTAAAAGAGGAAAAGTCAGGGAAAACTCAGGGAATTTCTTCAAGCTATTTTACTAGACACCCTGGAGTATACATTTATTAATATCAAAATTTGTGCTTAGAATATGGTTTTAAAATTGGTTTTTATATAAGAGAGTGTATAAGTAGAGATTTTTTGAATTTAATGTAATTCTAATATTTAAAAATGGTTAAAAAATTTGTTGTTATTAATCCCATTTTAAAATAATGCATTTATGAAATACTTATGGTCAAGTTTAGTATAAGGGATCTTACACCTTCCTTTGTTTAAGGATTATTTTGTTGGATGTTTTCCATCATTGGTAGGGACTAAATGAGTCCATTTAGTAAAGTCAGCAATACACAGCTTTTCAGTTACATATAGCTATACAGTTTTATAGAGTGTTTCTACGTTTGGAATATGGTGATTAAAATCTCTGTGATTTTGGTTTACATCCCTTAATTTTATTATCTTCTTTGACAGGCGACCCATAACTAAACAAGTCCAGTTCATCCTAGTCTTAAGTTATCATCAGACTATTTTTGTTGTTGTTTGAACAAAGGGATGAGATCATTTGGTTGTAAGTTATGGTCTATATCAAAGCTTGTGCTTTACTTTGACTGTGAAGTAAATTACCATAAGTAAATATTTTTCTTTTAGTATGATTTGTAGTAATAAAATTAAACATTATGTAAGGTGTCCAAAGACATTAAACATTAAAATAAAACACCATTGTATATCAGTTTAAGAAGAGACACCATGATCATTCTGTATAATGTATTAAAGGCGTATTAGGATTTAGCATTTTGTGGTCTCAACATTTTTTGACGGGACTAGTGCTTATCCAGTCTTAAAACATGAAGTAGACTGAAGAACTTACTGTTATTGAGGTATATTGCACTAAAGTAGTATTGTGGGATACAAATGCACAAAGATTGTACTTCTTCATTTATTTTGGCTACAAGATGTTATAATCTATTTTCATATTATTATATTCCTTCCTTGGTGCCATCCTAATTCTGCCTCAACTATTCTCTTAAATGCATATTAACCACTATATATTCAGGAAGTTTTATATCTTTACCCTTTATATTATTTATTGCTCACAATCTACCATTTATCCTTCAAAAGGAATAATACTCAAAATGAATTCATGATAAAATACACACAAAATCCAAAGCCTTATAATAATTTTAAAAAAATGGGCTTCGGATAAACATTTTTAACCCTAGAATTAATGACTAACATATATGTATATTACATACAACATATTATATTACAATATCCATATATATTACAATATGAAATATACAAACACTATGCAACAGATAAAGAAAACATATTAAATGATCCCACACACTTTGAAGCCAACAGCCTTTTTCTATTGTATGACACACAACCAAAACAATCCACCCCTTCCACAGTCATAAATCCAGTCCCGTTAGAGCAGGAGTCCTCACTAGGAATATTTTGAGAGCCAAAAAGTTTGCATAAAATTTTCCTGAGGGCCGCAAGTACAAGAGGCACTAAATAACTGACAAACAATATGATTATAACATACGTTTATTACATTACCAACATAAAAAAGTTTGAAATTGTCTTTTTTTTACTAAATTAATTCTTTGAAGTTGATGGGCGAAATCTTTCACAGTCCTCTAATATGGCATCTATGTTGGCAGGTTGGGAAGAAACTGAAATTCTTAAAATGTTCTCAACATTCTCACTTATTGGCCTAGATCTGTACTTGGTTTTTACAAACTTCAGCTTACTGAATGTAGATTCACAGACATAAGTAGATGGAAAAAACACACAATATTTTCTGAGCACATTCAAGTAAGTTAGGAAATTTGTCCTTTTCAACAACCCTCCGAAACTCATAGTGAGCTTTATTCTTCATCTTTTCTTCAAAAATACTTTTGAGTTCCGTATCGTTGTGAAGATCGATTAATTCATTTTTCAAATCCCTTCATATCCAAAAACAAAAAGATGAGCTACATTAGCTGATTTCATTGCCCATGGATTTTCTACCAAGCGAAATGGTACATTTTCACGACATATCAAATATATGGCAGTCCCTTCTTTCTTACCTTTTGCACGTCTCCACCGTCACACGTTAAGTTGCGTTGCGTTGCGGTGTTGCCGATACTATTGCTTGCTAAACGTCAGTAAAGCCCCAGGCAAAGATACAGCGGGCGGGGTTTTTAACTTCAGTAGTTTGAGTAATTAATTAAGTTTAGTAAAACAACGACAGATTTTCAAAACACTCAGTAAATAAATATAATATTTATTTAAGTTATAAAATATTTTGACTTCAATCCTAACCGTCTAAGGGCCGCAAAAAATCGTCCCGAGGGCCGCGTAGTGAGGATGCCTGCGTTAGAGCCTTTACACCTCACCGATGCCGCCAGTAGAGGGTTAGCTTCGTAAAAGGAACGAATGTTTTGAAACGCGTAAGCAATTACGTATTCACTTAGTTAAGTATTTTTAAAATTAGTATATTGCATACATTTCCTTGATAAGTATAATGATAAAGATGTAAAATGCATCAATTTCTTTTGCAATGATGTAGATTTACTGAAGCTATGACAAATTAATTTACAGATGTTGATAGTTTATTATGCATAAACAATAATAATTTCATATACAAAAGATTTATTAGACATTTCCTGACAAAGGTGTATTCTAACTCTAACTTCATCATAAGAAATTGAAGGCTCCCAGGTATATCATTTTCCTTCTTCCAATTTGTTTGCATAGCTGTCATTCATGTACTAAACTGTGACCCAAAGATATGTTACTGGGTCAAAATAGTGAAATTAAAGAATTAGACAAAAATTAAGATTTTGTATTTATAGTTTCAAACCCAATTAACTTGATTGGAGAAAAGCATTGAGTTGTACATTTACCTTGACACAAGGAAAGAATTTACACAAAATATGCTTTGGTAAAAAGAAAAAAGTTACTATTGATGCTCTAAGTCTAACTGTGCAATACACTTGACCTGCTTCCATAAATTGGAACAGTTATAGGCTTATAAAAGCAGGCGCATGGCAATGACAATAACTGGGAAAGTGACTTTTAGACCTGTATATAGTGTTAGATATTTACAAATAATTTTTTTCTATTGCATACAGGGTGATTTTTTTCAGTGATATATTAACTATGTTATAAAATGGTACATATTTAATAATTTACTATTAGGTGCTATCTATAGTCGTTTAACAAAATGTGAAAGTTAAACCAACTTAAAAAATTCTACAAAGGATAATATCTCTGGAGTATAAGCAAGTCTCAATTTGCTCTATTTGATTTATTTTATTATGAAACCAAATTATATATATGTATGTACACACACACACACACACACACACACACACACACACACACACACACACACACACACACACACACACACACACACACACACACACGCACACACGCACACACGCACACACGCACACGCGCACGCGCGCACACGCGCACACGCGCACGCGCGCACACACGCGCGCGCGCGCACACACACACACACACACACACACAACACACCAAACACCACACAAAACACACACCACATACACAACAGACACCCTCCCCACCCACACATACACCCCCACACACACATACACCCCCCCACACACACCCACACACACACCCACACACCACACAACACACCACACACCACACCACACACAACACACACCAAACACCACACAAAACACACACCACACACACAATAGACACCCCCCCCACACACATACACTCCCCCACACACACACATACACCCCTCCCCCCCACACACACCCAGGTTACACTAGGTTAATCTGTAGGAAAAAAGGGTTGAGAAGACCAAGGAGAAGATGTGTTTCATGATTGTCAAATCTAAGAGTTCAATTTTCCAGAGATTTTCAGGATTTGTTTAGGCAAAAGTGAGTAAGATCATGAATAAAGTACAAAAATTTCTAATATCTGGTAACAGATTGCTTTGTAAAGAAGCTAAGGCTTTTTCCGGTGCTGCATTATAATTCTGACCACTTTGTTAAATAATTATTATTACATTAATTTTTATTGCGATAATAAAATTAAAATAATAACTGCATGCTTCAGTTTCTATTTTTAATTTTATGATCCCATGTTTTATGTCTTGTCATCTATAAAAACTGGTTCTTTTATTGTATTCTTTGTCTAAACTCTTTTGTTATGTAATTGTTTATGCATGCTATTGTTTTAATTTTGATAGTTCCCTTTGTTTCTATAAATGCAATGATAATTATCATGGTTTTTTGTAAAGAAAAACAATTAAAATGATTTTGTAAATGTCTGTACAAACAGATATGTATGTAAAACATCAGTACAATTCTACATTTACTCAACAGTGAACTTTTCTACACTTATTGTTGGTAGTGCAATTTTGCATAATTTTTTACAGCACTGTTGCAATTTTCTCTAGTTTAAGGTTGTATGAACATTTTATAATTATTAATTTTTGTTTAGCAAAGGCTACTTTTTAGATTATTTATTTATTTAGTAGTAGTTTTGCTTTTAAATAAAACTTGATAGATTTCTTTTGTGGTGTTGCTATAGTAGTTTTTTATAAGACCATGTTATATATATATATATATATATATATATATATATATATATATATATATATATATATATATATATATATATATATATTATATATCTTCTTTTCAGTGTGTTGGTAATTAACTTGTTTGGTCTATGGAATGAAGGGTTTCGAACATTATTTTAACGTTGCTAAGGATGGACTTTCTGAACGTATGTTATGTGCTTAAATACATACACACACGCACACACAAACACAAAAAACACACACACACACACACACACAACTATATGCATATATATATATATATATATATATATATATATATTAGTTTAGTTCTAGTAGAGCTTAAAGCTTGTTTAGAAAAATTCCAAGTTGAAATATATCATTGTTCAAGTGCTTTTATGTGTTTCTATTTCAAGACTACAGAGTAGACTCTTACCAAGGTAAGTCTGTCAGTTTCCTAGTCCAAAAAACCTATATATATATATATATATATCGTGATATTTCATGTTGTCCATTATTTTTCCGTTGCATTGACTTTATGAAGTTATTATTATTAATCGTAAACAATTTTTTCTATTTCAAGACTACAG
Organism: Prosapia bicincta; assembly: GCA_036971475.1. Classification (NCBI taxonomy): domain Eukaryota; kingdom Metazoa; phylum Arthropoda; class Insecta; order Hemiptera; family Cercopidae; genus Prosapia; species Prosapia bicincta. The sequence goes on along the minus strand of JBAIZL010000001.1, from coordinate 80,300,099 downwards.
AGTAGACTCTTACCAAGGTAAGTCTGTCAGTTTCCTAGTCCAAAATACCTATATATATATATATTTATATATATATATATATATATATATATATATATATATATATATATATATATATATATATCGTGATATTTCATGTTGTCCATTATTTTTCCGTTGCATTGACTTTATGAAGTTATTATTATTAATTGTAAACAATTTTTTCCACCACTAAGTAAATTATGTCATTATGCAACGGAAAAACAATGGATAACGTAAAATATCAAGAATATATATATGTATATATATAGGCGTGGTGCATGTTTGTGTTACGACCTACAGAAACAAAGCAACAGTCAAGTCAATGAACTACTTCAAATAATGGAAGACATCATCCCGTCAATACTGATTTGCTTTTATGATGCCAAGGGTGTATTTCATTCAGAGTTTTTTCCCCAGGTCAGGCAATCAATCAAACCTTTTATTTTGAAGTTTTAAAAAGATTGTGAAACAGTGTTTATAAAAAATACTCGATTTGTTGCAGACAGGAGATGAGTTTATCCGCCATGATAATGCTCCTGCACACACAGCAATCTCTGTTACATAGTTTTTAGCTAAAAATGGCTTGGCTAAGCAGCCCTACTTACTTTATTCGCCTGTGTGACTTTTTCTTGTATTCACGCTTGAAAAGAAGCATAAAAGGATATTGCTTTGACAACATTGGAGAGGTCAGGAATCAAAACAAGGGAGGAACTGACAACAGTTTTTAAAAATGACTACAAAAAAACAGTTGAAGCATTGGTGGGACAAATGTATTAATTTTAATGGTTACTATTTTAAAGGGAATATGGTTTTTCTTGTAAATAAATCAAAATTAAATGGCTTTAAAACAAAATTCTGTTTTTTTTAAATGGTACAACTTTTAGTTCTAGTAACATAAAAAAAGAATGTGACCATTAGTTTAAACAAAATTTTTAAAACGTAATCTGTATTAGTAATTTGTAAGGTATCTCTTAAACTATTGATGTTTCAGAGATCGTAAAGGGCAGGCCGGAGCTCGCACTAAGTGGAACAAGCAGCAAGGTATGCGTAACCAGAAGAATCAAGCACCAATTAAGAACAGAGATGCTTCAGTTGCCGTTCGTTCAGATTGGACTACTATAGAAGAAATGGACTTTCCCCGGCTTGCTAAACTTTCACTGCCCAGTGTCAGGGACGGGGAAGATGTGTAAGCATACAAGTTTACCAGTTAATTTAAATAAAAGGAATAGTTAAAAAAATATTTTTTTGTGTTTTAAAAAAATGAAATATTTTATTTTTACTAAAATAACCATTACAAAAAATACACAAACAACTTTTAACCACATTGAATTTTTATAAACATTATGTAATTTTTGTTGTTATCTCAGGGGATGGTTACTTTGCAATAGATAATAAAGACATGGCACACCCAAGGGAGGAGCCAAGGGGGCCTGAGCCCCTCTTTAACATGAGAGAAAATAAAAATTAATAATATATTTATATCCTGTTTTAAGAGCTTTATTAGACTTTGAGTAGCATTAAAATGTTAACCATTTTTAAATGTATCATTCATTTTAAAAAAATCCTAACATTTTGCTTTGCGGTAAAATACACAGTTTTTGCGTTGGCTCCTTAAGGTATAACAAATTAAGCATTGCAGTTACTTGATAATGGATAATTATGGAGAAATATTTTCTACGGGGTGAACAAACCGAAACCCCCTACCCTGGCCCCATTGCAGTTCTGGCCCCCTTTGACAAAATCCTGGGTGTGCCCCTTCTTTACATACGATCAATAAGAAACTATTGTGATTAGAAGGTGTTTGTGATTTTTATAACAAATTCATTACAGTTGGTTTTAAATAGTGAATTAGAGTTTTTTATAAAAAAGTGTGTTATTTAAAAGGCATAGTAATGCAGAAACAGCTTCCAGAGTAGTTTCTTATCCATGTTGTAAATGGTATTCAAGGGTTTGTTATCCAAGTGTTGTGATGTAGATGTTAGTGTAAAACAAGTATTGTAAAAAATGTTTATAAGTCAATTCCTACTAAGGTTAACAAAGGAAAAAATTATTTGAGTTAATTTTCATTTTATAATTGCAATTAATATAAATATGGAAATAAATAGGTCTATGACAGAATCACAATATTTAGTGGCAAAGTAGAAAGCAAGTTAACTTGGCATTTTCCATTTCCCTCTCTAAACAGCATATAGTGTTGGGCTATTACTTTTGTGTGTTAATATTAATTCCCTTTCTTTTTTTCATTTCTGATTTATGAAGCTCATGGTGGTCTATAGCTTCACATTCTACCCAACTCTCGTAATGCTTCATTCTTGCAAATAACCTTTATTTTATAATTTCATATACATCTTAAGTATTAGATTTACAGCTATGGGAAAGCTGGCTCAGTGTCGAAGTGCTTGATTATAAACATGTTGTTACTTAGTTCGAATCTGACCGAGGTAACTTTTTAAAATTTAATTAATGAATAAATATTTGGAAAAACAGTATTAACGTCAATTGTCATCCATTACAGATTTAAAAAAATGTATTTGAACTTGATTGGATTAATAAAAACGTATTTTATTAACAATTGAAAATTTGCACAAGATTATATATATATATATATGTATATATATATATATATATATATATATATATATATATATATTCTTGTTATTTTACGTTATCCATTGTTTTTCCGTTGCACTGACTTTATGAAGTTAAGAGTGATTCGACACTGGTCAAGTGACCGAAAGGCGCCTCATCACTCAAGGTAAAATCATTGCACTTAATGGTGGATAAAATTACTTACAATAGTAATATATAAACTTCATATATATATATATATATATATATATATATATATATATATATAGATTTTTTGGACTAGGAGACTGGCAGACTTACCTTGGTAAGAGTCCACTCTGTAGTCTTGAAATAGAAACACATAAAAGCACCTAAACAATGATATATTTCAACCACACAGTGGTCTTTGTCAATCGAAGAGAAAACACAAAAAGAAATATGAGAGAATGAAAATCAAGAGAAGTTTCTATTTCAAGACTACAGAGTGGACTCTTACCAAGGTAAGTCTGACAGTCTCCTAGTCCAAAAAATCTAAATAATCTTTACCAACCAAAACTAACCTATATATATATATATATATATATATATATATATATATATATATATATATATATATATATATTTTTTTTTTAAAGCCTTATCTCTTTTTCCCTGACAGACTTATATAAACTATAATCACTCATATGTTCATGGAAACAATATATATATCTTTAATCTGTGCATCTGTGACATCTGATTTCTACTCTACACAATCTGTGATTACAATTATTTTATTTCATTCTCTCATATTTCTTTTTGTGTTTTCTCTTCGATTGACAAAGACCACTGTGTGGTTGAAATATATCATTGTTCAAGTGCTTTTATGTGTTTCTATTTCAAGACTACAGAGTGGACTCTTACCAAGGTAAGTCTGTCAGTCTCCTAGTCCAAAAAATCTATATATATATATATATATATATATGCATTTTTGGACTAGATAGGAGACTGACAGACTTACCTAATGGCAATAGTCCAAAACTGCAATCTCTTGGAAATGTGTTATTTCCTCTTATATGTGTTATTTCCAAGAGATTGCAGTTTTGGACTATTGCCATTAGGTAAGTCTGTCAGTCTCCTATCTAGTCCAAAAAATTCCTAAATAAGCCTACTAGAACTAACGTAAATATACATATATATATATATATATATATATATATATATATATATATATATATATATATATATATATTCTTGATATTTAACATTATCCATTGTTTTTCCGTTGCACTGACTTTATGAAGTTAATATATTACTATGTGAGTAATTTTATCCACCATTACAGGAAACCTACTTCCAACAACACCACAATACACTACAAATCTAACCACCCCTGGACACACAAAATTAACACTTACAGTAACATGATAAATAAAGCAATAAAATACACACAGGATAACAAAAAAAAAAAAAAAAGAGTGATTCGACAATGGTCAACGACCGAAAGGTGCCTCATCACTCAAGGTAAAATTATTGCACTTAATGGTGGATAAAATTACTCACATAGTAATATATTAACTTCATATATATATATATATATATATATATATATATATATATATATATATATATATATATATATAAGAATCATTGTCGTGAGTGACTGACTGAATCAATGTAGAGTCAAAACTGCAAAAGGAAGAGACTTGAAATTTTCAAAAAAAAGAAAACTATACTGATAACTTAAATACAATACACAAAAATAGTTTAATTTAAGCACAAAAGAATTGAAGGTACATAATTTATGCAATTACTTAAAATATTAACTGCTCTGTTGGATTTATGAATTAAAAGCTGAAAATGTTCAACAACTTTTGAACAATTTTCTTCTGTCCTTATTTTATGATAGTCAAACCACAGACTTTTCTTCTTATTGTAAATTTAAATGTAATGAATTTGTTTACGTAAGAAAAAGTACTATCTTTACTTTTGCAAATGAAATTTTTCCAATAACTATAATATTATTTAAAAGTTTCTAGTAAAATATAGAATACAAATAGAAAATATCAGTGAAATTTCCTAAAGTTTTAATTTTAAGTCACATTTGTTTTTTAAAAAGAAAAACCTTTTTTTCCAGAACTTGCTGTGGTTCTCTAGAGTATTATGACAAGACATATGATAGAGTGAATGTCAAGAGTGAGAAGCCACTGCAGAGAATAGATCGTATATTTCATACTGTTACTACAACTGATGATCCTATCATTCGTAAGGTAATTATAATATTAACCTTTTTTTAAAGTGATAACATGCTCCCTCTACTGTGACCAACATTGGAGAATTTGGTTAATATCACTCCCATTTCCTTCATAAATTGGGCACAGAATCCTGATGAATATATAAAGCATTCCTGATATTTTGCTTCTATAGGGAGGGAAGGTTTAATAGGCAGAAGACTTAGACAATGGGGTCTAGTATCACAACAATCTTGTTATTTATAAATACTAATATTCAAATTGTTTTCTAATTTTTAATCTACACTGTCATTTAGTTTGTGATGTAAACATTGTTATTCCTCTGAAAAAGTAGCATTTTATTCTTTTTTATTTGTAATTTGTTTATTATAAAATATTTTTAATAATATGTATAATGTGTTAACAGCTCTCAAAAACTGAAGGTAATGTGTACGCCACGGATGCTATCTTGGCTACATTAATGTGCTGCACTCGTTCCAATTACTCGTGGGACATTGTGATTGAGAAGATCGGAGACAAGTTGTTCTTTGATAAACGAGATAATACAGAGTTTGGTAAGATATTTGTTTTTTCAAACTCAATTTTTAGCGTGAGTATCAACATACAATAACATCTAATTGACTTGCATAGTTTTGAAAGCTGACTTACCTAATGTTTATAATTGATTTGGAATGTAGTATTTTTTTATTGTCAATAGCTATTATCATCAAGTAGGGATAAGCTGAATTTTTGATAAGTTCTGGAATAAGTAGTCCTTTTTGTAACAAAAGTTAAGAGAGAATGATGATTCACATTTAAAGAATTGTTTTTAATGAAGTAAACTCCTGTCTGCCGGACTAAAAGAGATTTGATCACTCTTTACATCTCTATTTCAATGAAATTCATCTATATAACATAAGAAACAAAAAGTGACTGAAGCATGTATGATACATATAAAAATCAAATTATCAAAATTATTCCATGAAATGTTGAAAATGATAAAATTCAAATTGTGCCTGAGGTAATTAGAGTTCTTATTAGTGTAATACCGTCTAACTATAACAAATAAAAGAAATATTCAAGACTCACAAACTAATCATTTATTTACTCAAATGACATAGTCATTATCATCAGTGAGTGTTGTTACTACAAACTCTAACTAACTCAGTTGTAAGTTAGAGTTTGTATACTACAAACTGCTACTGCAACACTCACTGATAATGATGAATTTGTCATTGTACGCGTTTGAGTAAATAAATGATTAATTTGGGGGTCTTGTTTATGTCTTTTATTTGTTTTAACATAACCTCACAAGCATTCTACTACAGTTTATGAATATCATGGCAGAATTCCATATTTGGCAGTGTAGTTTCAAGTTACATTATGTATAATTATTTTTTAAAATCTATTGAAAATTACAGATTAGTACAGTCAGTGATTCAATGTTTATTTGTGGAGAACTTGATATTTTTTGTTTGTGTTTTGCCTTTGAACTGTGAATAAATTCTACAACAATCAGTGCACAAGAACTTTTGTTCAACAGATCTGAATGATCTTCAATTAATAGTATTATAGTTGCTGTCATAGAATCTGCCTCTAAAATGGTTGGAATTCGTACCTTGAATACGAGGTGTGGCTAGAAAAAAACCGAACTGATGCTATAAAAAAATTTTATTTTCCATTATTTACAATTTGATGTTATCTCCTTCAATGTACTCTCCTCCTCGGTCTATACACCACTCCATACGAATTTTCCACTGTTCATAGCAATGCTGCAGATCATTTTCGGTAAGTCCATACATTACTTCCGTTGCTTTTTCCTTTACTGCTTCAACACTCTCAAATCTAGTTCCTTTCAAAGCTCACTTGACTTTAGGGAAAAGAAAAAAATCACAGGGGGCCAAATCAGGTGAGTAGGGTGGATGGTCTAAGATGGGAATGTTGTGATTGGCTAAAAACGTCTTCACTGACAACGCATTGTAAGCTGGGGCATTGTCTTGGTGCAGGATCCATGTCATTTTTTTCCACAGATCGTTACGTTTTCTCCGTACTCGCTCATGTAGGGTAGTCAGGACGCTAATGTAGTAATGCTGATTCACTGTTTGTCCCTCTGGTACCCAATCAATTTGTACAATCCCTTTGACATCAAAAAAAAACAATCATCATTGCCTTGAATTTCGATTTTGACATTCGTGCTTTTTTTTGTCGTGGAGAATCAGGAGATTTCCAATGCATCGATTGGCGTTTGGTTTTGGGATCGTAAGTAAAAAACCACGATTCATCACAAGCAATAACATTTTGTAAAAAGGTGGGATCACTTTCAATGTTTTCTAGGATGTCAGAACAAATCATTCTTCGGCGTTCCTTCTGTTCAATTGTGAGACACTTTGGAACCATTTTTGCACACACTTTGTTCATGTTGAAACTTTCATGAAGAATCTGCGTAACACTTTCCTTGTCAATTCCTGTCAACTCAGACATTGCTCTGATTGTTAAACGGCGATCTTCTCGAATAAGTTTACCGATTTTTTCAATGTTTGCATCAGTTTTTGCTGACAATGGTCTGCCAGTGCGAGCGTCATCACTTGTGTCTTCGCGGCCATCTTTAAATCGTTTAAACCACTCAAACACTTGTGTTCGAGATAAACAATCATTGCCGTACACTTGTTGCAACATTACAAACGTTTCACTTGCAGATTTTCCAAGTTTGAAAAGAAATTTGATGTTAACACGCTGTTCTTTCTGTACACTCAACATTTTTCCGACGCACAGACAAAACGTCAACTACTTAGAACAGACGCCACGGGCAGACTGAGTGCAGGAGGCAGATGAAACTCGAGCAGTAGGCGGAGCAAGAGTCACGTGACAGGCCAGGCGACTTTCAACCTTATTGCGTTCATTTTATTGTTTCACCTGTGCTAGTTCGGTTTTTTTCTAGCCTCACCTCGTATACTGTTTTTTGTCCTCTTCATTTTATTCTGCAGAAGATTCCTAGAATTCTTCAGCACATTCTTAACAATCTCCTTACCTATCAGTACCCTGCTTGTTACTTCACTGTTATTGGCATTCAAATAGGCTTCATATCTTATTTCAAGATTTAAAATTTCCCAACCCTCAGTAATTTTTCTACACAAGTTTTCAAGGAGATTGATATTTTTAGGAAAGTCAGAATCTATAATGTTCAGGCATTTTTTCTCTTCCTCAGTTTTAAACTGGAAATCATCACTCAATTTATCGTAAAATAATGCAGTATTAATCTTTGTATAAATTCATTCTAAACATGTTTTATCATATGTGCTGCATCTTCCAAGTTTATTGTTTTAAACGTTTTTTGTCATCTGGCTCACCCATGTTTTTTTAAAATAATTATTTATTGATAATAATAATATTGGCGTATTTAATATAACATCATGATACATAGTTTGTACAACTGAAGTAATGTTTCTAGGAAAGTATTCAAAACAAGTTTACTTTAAAGAAGTAGAGTCGTAGAGTTATCAATAAACAATAACATTTTTGTTGAACAATTTATTTGCCCTGTTTTATAAAGCCAAAATCAGTATTTTAAACAATATATCCTTTGCTTTTAATATTCAAGCTTTGTTATTGTTTTTTTTTTAAAGTAAGTGGTAAGCTGATTGAAAGTAACTACTTTATGCTTTGCCTAGTATAAAAAGCCATGTACTTTTCAGACCCATTCATATCCTCCCCCCAACCAAAACTGTTATACTCTCTACTCAGAATAAAATAGCATATCTGTCTTTAAAGCCTGCAAACCAATCTGTACTAGCTTTGAATTCTTTAATCCTGAATTTGTCTGCAAAATTCTTCTGGATTTGCACGAATTATTAGTACATTTTCAATGTTTTGTTAACAAATTTATTTGAACCTCTTTAAAATACAGTCGTCCAGTTCATGTTGGTGATGTGGTCTAACCAGCTTTTATCTGTTGCTATTTTTCTGACTCAGTTTCTCGAATAATATAGTTTCATGTTTAAAAAAAAGGTAACAACTTGTTTACTATTGGTGTGTTACAGTGGACTACACAGTGTGTTCTTACACTATTCGTACAATGAGTTCTACTTCTTCTTTAACTTTTCAGTGCAATGTAGAGTTTTTGTAATGTCCACCGTAAAATCATTAAATATTTCTAAACCAAGCCTCTAAGTGAAAGCATCACATAAAAACACAAACTTTAAAAAACACAAATGTTTAAACAATTAAATTGAAGCACCGATGGAAGATTGTACTGTACAGAATTACAGGGTATTGGGTGTTCATTTCATGTCATCATATTGATGATTAAAGAGGTTTTGGATCATAGATTAACAATATGGTTGTAAAGGGAAAGGTGTAATTGAACTGTAATTACCAACATTTTTACACAAAAGAATTTGTGCACCATTCTGCCAATACCTATCTTTTAATTTTTCAACTGCTTCGCTAAATGAAATACATGGTGACCAAGAAATTGTATAGCAGAAAACATTAAAAAATTGTTTAGTAAATACAAATTGTGGTTTCTGTTTTCTTGTATTATTTATTGATAAAAAGGATTGTAGAAGTATAAATGATATGTTAATTGGTCAGAAAAGATTTTTTAAATTTAATAATAATGATTTGAAATAGGTTGAGAGTGAACATTTTTTTTCAAAATTGGATATGCTAATAGAAATGAGATAATATGTGTATATTATATACTCCAAAGGCGGCAATAGTAAATTTTTTTAACAAGCTGTATTAGTTACTATTATTTTGAAATAATAGTCAGCCTAAAACTTGAAAAAAATAACTTCAAGGAGAAAATAATTTAATATTAATTAGAAAAATTGTAATATCAGTATTTGTAATATAACAAATGTTATGATATTAACATTAACATATATATATATATATATATATATATATATATATATATATATATATATATATATATATATATATATATATATTGTAACGAAATTGATTAAGTTAAGGAAACTGTAAGAAAATATTTGAACTTGTGAAATATACCTAGCTAGCGCTAGTCTATTGTCACATCTAACGGCCGAAATGAGTTACTGCACACACCTGCAAATCATAAATAAAAATAATTCGAAAGGGGTTCATTGTAAGTAAACCAGGACGTGCCTCGTTCATGGGAGAGAAGCTTTACCTAGACATCCACGGACCAGGGAGATTTATGACTAGGAATCCCTTAAAATACAGAATAACACATGCACCTGTAGGAAAGTTCAACAAATTCCCACGAAGCCAAGGAAAGGTGAGGGAAGTGTCAAAATTTCATAGGCTGGCCACAGTTTGAGCGCCATAAGGGAGCCAATCAAATTTGAAGAGGGGATGAAACACAAACAGATACAATCCAAGATGTTCAGAAAAGCAGTCAATTTTCAGTACTCGAAAGGGTCAAGTGGTAGGACTCGAGGAGAAGTAATGTTCAGTTTTTAGTAAGAAATATCAAATTCAAACAAGTAACGTGGAAATTTAAAGTAAGGGAGATTAAAGGGTAGCCAGGGAGATTATTAAATAGAAAGTGAAGAATAAAGAGGGAGATTGAAGGGTAACAAGTGAGATTAAAATAAGGGAGTGATTAATAAAGTCAGTTAAGGAATAGAAGCATTTCGAGAAATTAAGAAAAGTGAAATTGATAGGAAAGTATTACTAGGTGAATTTGTGTCAAGTGAAGTAAAACAAGGAACCACGCAAGTAATAAACAATACATTTATTTTAACTTATAGCCAACTCTTTAAAGCAACAAACATTAAGAATCTTTTAAACTTTAGAAATTCCAAAAAAAGTCATAGTTAATTGAAATATAAAATTTATCAAACCAAGTGCAGTAACTTATACACGCCCTTAGATAGCTAAAGAAAGTAAATTTAGAATTATTAAAAAAATCAATAGTAAAATAAGAGTCTTGATGCCTATCGGCAAATATTAGAGTTAGTAAAAGAATTATATGAACTACCTGTAAATGCAATATTGATCTCAGGATAAAATAAATCTGTAATTTAAAAAGCAAGTAGCTGGATTATTAATTTAATTTCATAAGAGTAAAAATTATCCTGTAGAGAAGCATTAAGTGAAGGTACGTTATATAAAATTGTCGCCCAACGTGGATGGCAAAGGTTCGTTATAATATATGTGTGTGTGTTGGTTTTCAGATTTGTTGACTGTCAACGAGACATCTGTAGAACCTCCTCAAGATGATGCAAACAGTCTTAATTCACCAAGAAATCTTGCACTTGAAGCTACGTTTATTAATCATAATTTCTCGCAGCAAGTTTTAAAAACAGTAAGGAGATATAAATTGTAATACATGCTAGATATAATTACTATATTCCAAACAGTAACATTTAAAATATTTCCATTTAAGGTGTTTTCAAATAACACCTGATCAAAATCGTAGCCAACCAAATATATATATATATATATATATATATATATATATATTTTTTTTTTTAAAAATTTTCTTGCAACTACTTTGTGAGTGCAATTTTTTTTTCAAGTACTAAGCTGGACGTACTTAAAGGTTTTGTTTTAAGATTAATAAACATATTTTAAATTATATATTTAATATATTATATTAAAATATTTTAGTATAAAATATATTTGTTATATTATATTTTATTTTATACTGCACTCCTATTAAAATATTTTGTATTTTGTTTATAGCAATGAGTTTTTATATTTAGCATTGAGTTATAGTGAGACATGTAATTCCGACATTTTTCAAACAATTTACAACATTTAAAACAATTTACAAAAGAGACTTGAAAAAAATTTTTTTGAAATATGTGAATGTATATGTTGGTTGAAAGATAATATAAAACATAATTTTAAAAAAGAGGATTCAAGTTTGGAATTAAAACATAGCAACATTAAAAAAAAACCTATAAAGGTTCTTTCAAATTTTATGGTCTATAATTGGTTGTAATGAACGTGATTAACTATAAATGATAAACATAAAATAATGAAAATTTCTTGTATTTATACTTACCCTGTGATATATAACAACTGATCTTATGTCAATAACATCAGTAAAATAAGTAAAAAGGTGTAATGACATTTTTGTTTTACTTACAATCAGTAAGACAGATAACATAATATTAAGGTAGAAAGTAACACAGATTAAGTTAAAAAGAAAACAATCATGCAGAATACTATTTTGATAGTATCGCTTGTGGCAATATTTTTCAGTGGTGTTTTGATAGAAACATTTGATTACTTTTCATATAGTTATAACCAAGCATTACCATCTATTTAAATATTTGAAAGTCTTCTTTAATGACTAGTATTTAAATAACAAGCTCTAATGTCTTAAAATCGCAACAATAAAAATGCCTTATAAATCTAATGTGTTATATAATCACATCCAGCTAAATTAAATAATAATTTTACAGCTAAATTCTTCTCTTCTGAAATGGAAAATGCATTAATAGTGAGGAAATTTGTAGTGAAAGTAAATTTTACAGTAATAAATAAAAGATTTATTAATATATTATTTTCATATTTTGCTAAAGCTTAATTTGCAAATATAATAATTTGTTTTGGTTTATTTCAAGGGAGAGCAACGCTACAAATTTGATGAAGCAAATCCTTTCATATCTGAAGAGGAGGAGGGGGAAGTAGCTTCTGTAGCATATCGATACCGAAAGTGGGATCTGGATAATGGCATTGTTCTGATATGCCGCTGTGAGCATGATGCAGTTCTACCAACACCTAATGGCGAGCTGCAGTTCCTAACTATCAAAGCGCTGAATGAATGGGATTCTAAGGTGATGTTTAAATAAATCCTTATACTATATAAATAGAACAAGGTCAAATCATTTTAAGACCTACATCTAAAATATAGATTAAGCATTACAATTTTATAGATCTAAGTTACCTACAAAATATGTGATAGAACAAAAGTGAAAATACTTGTAAATTTTGTTTTCTAAACAAGATTCTAGCCAGTAATAATAAAAATAAAAGGAATTGCTTAGGGTAATAGGTTTATGTCTAAGGTTATGTAATATTTCCCAGTTAATTAATATAACTTGTAATTCTTTGTATCCTTTGATACAATATTTTGTTGCTAATAATCAAACAATGTCATACCAGAGTGGCAAATTTGTTTTGTTTCTACTTACAAAGTGAATGTCATCCCTATAACTTCCTCATTAAATATAGTAAATTGTGTTTCTTTATCCAGATAAACAAGTCAAAGTTAAATGTAAAGAGGTTCGAAGAACAACAATTGATATATTTGCACAATAAATAAACTATTGACCATCAATGTTGATGTAATCGATATGTAGATTGTAATTGATAACGGAAATCTAGATTTTAAAAATATATAATGATTGGTTATGCCTAAAAAGATAAAATTAGCCAATATATCAGTTCATAGTATTTTAAAAATAAATCAACATAAGAAACCTAAAAGCAACAAATCGGCTCTTAGTCCTCAAAGGGTTAATTAATTTTTTTCGTCATTAAAGCTTTTTAATCTACATTCAAAGAAAACACTGTAAACAGGTAAAGTTTAAAGAGATAATAAAGAGCGCTGTAGCATTGATATATGTAGGCAGAAAACTCCATACATCCTGTGTATGATGAAGATTGTTTTGCATTATGTACAAGACAACTAGGGATAGATAAACCTTGATAATTCCTTAATCAGTTCAGATTTTGAAGGGATGGATTTTCTATATGTTTGAAGGTGATCATATTATAACCTAAATGTGATACTAAAGGGCTCTTCATGTAATTCTAGTTTTTATTTTTAGAGGAAATGAGGTGAAAAAAATTAATTATAAATTGAGAAATATTTTGCTCCACAGTTATCTGGAGGTGTAGAATGGAGACAAAAATTAGATACCCAGCGAGGTGCAGTGTTAGCCAATGAGCTCCGAAACAATGCATGTAAACTTGCTAAGTGGACTGTACAAGCTTTGCTTGCTGGATCTGATCAAATTAAGTTTGGGTAAGGTTAAATATTTTTTTAAAATATAGGTCTAGTATTTACTCAATACGTTAAATGAATCCATTCAAAGTTTATAGTGTTTTCCATAACTTTCTAAATTCAATTCTTGAAGTTCATGTGACAATAAAATTGAATGTATTATTATATAGATGCATTAATAAGCTTTGCATAAAATTATAGAAAAATAACTGAACAAAAATTAATAACAAGAAACAATCATTAAAACTAATTTATTTCAGTGTTTTAACTAATTAATACAATCAGTGTGAATATTAATGGTCAAAAAAATGTTTGGTAGTATATTAGAAAAAAATATTAAACTAGACTAAGTAATTTCAAACCATATATTCACTTTATATTATAATTCTTTAGCCATACAATTTCTTCACACATTTTATATAATTTTTTTTCAATTACATGTGCAGCAGATCCAGGATTATATTTTAATAATAATATTACTGTCATTTCAATATAATAAATGTTGAGTGTCATCTACATTAGACCTACACGTTTCTGTAAAAATTGTGATTTTGTAATGTAAAATAAATTCAGAATTGTAAATTATTATGTTTAAATAGCTATGAATGGATCCATTCTTTCTCACATTCTTGTAAGACTAGAATCTGTAAGATTGTTTCAATTTCAAAGGTTTCTTGGCCTTTGATAATTTTAAATATTAATAACTCTAATATCTTTAGTTTGGAGACTGATTAGTACAGTTTTAAAATCTGTTATTTTCAGTTTAAGGTAGAGTCTAGCACAGCTATACTTTTTAGTTTGAGGTATAGTCTAGCACAGCTATACTTTTTAGTTTGATGTAGACTTTAGTATAGCTTTAAATTAATATTTATGTCAGTGGATCCAGGTATTTAATTCAGGTAAGAGAACAATTTTTGCATTAGTTGAGGAAGATTATCGCAATAAACAAACAATATTTGATAAGTAGGAGTGATACTACTACAGGTTACAGGAGTCCTCTAAAGCATATGAGGAACCTTGATATTTCATGTGGATCTGGCCACTTTTAACAGCAGGTAGTATTTCAAGATCTGAGTACTGTAAGCAAATATAGATTGAGATTAAAATGTAAAAAGATTTTAAGAAAGTCTAAGAAAATGAGGAATAATACACTTATAGTTGTTCTTGTAAGAAAATGCATTGGAATATAGTAACTTCTGAAGATGGAGCCTATTGGAGACATTTACTTTTTTATGTTTTTCAGCAGTCGCATTTTGCACTTGGTCAGTGCATTGTTCAGTGATGTGAGTTACGAATACTAAACACCGCAAACTGGCAGTATTTTGCTGATAGAATCCAAAACTTGATTCCACTGATTCTGGATACTAGAATCGGGAATCTATCGTAAAAGTCGATTCCAAATACCTCGATTCCAGCGCGGCGGGCGTTTATACATTCGGGGGTAAATATTTTTTGTCGTTCTAACATTATGTCGCGTTTACACATCAGGCAGTAAAATATCTCTCCCCACTCTAACATAATGTTCACATTTACAAATCACGTGGTAAAATATCCATCGCCGCTCTAACCTAATGTCGTGTTAACACATCGGGCGGTAAAATATATGTCGCCGCTCCAACATAATGTTGCATTTATACATCGAGCGATAGAATATCCGTCACTGCTCTAACATAATATTACGTTAGTGCGTAATTGCAGTTCTAACGCCGGCACCATAGCTTTTTTTAAACGTTTTATTTTTTTAAATATCAACCAATAACATTTTCCCTTTTCTATTGGATTGGCAATTGTGGTATTTGGATTCTGGAATCAATTTCTTGGTACTGGTATCGGAATCGGTAAAATTTTGGAATCAATCCATCACTAAAAATAATATGCACAATATACACATAAAATAACAATAATACATCAAAGTAAAAGTACATTACCTTAACATATCACAAAAAATAGATGTATTCTTCTGAAAACTTAAGTCGCCCTTAAAACATCCAACACAACACAAAAACACTCAAGAATAAAAAGAACAGGGTAGATGTATAGTAGATCACATGCAACAGTTGTGACTCCTGGTGTCTACATAGGAAAAAAAAGAAGAAACTTCACCATATGATACAAGGAACACATAAAAGACACAAAAAGTGCACAGTCCAAATCAAATTTAGCTATACATATACAGAGCTTACTAGCAGGTTTGCTGGTACAGGTACTGTATACTTTTCTACAATATCTGAGTAAAGAGTAGTGATTTCATAAAACTTTTCTAGCATGTACTTAGAAATGTAACATTTTCTAAAATTTATTTTATCTTCTGTAAATTACCTTTTAAAAGTTTTAATGACTGTTCTTGTTGTAGTTATGTCAGCAGAGCTCATGTACGGGACTCTTCAAAACATGTAATCTTAGGCACTCAGCAGTATAAACCCAATGAGTTCGCAACTCAGATTAACCTCAACATGGACAATGCCTGGGGTATCTTACGTTGCATAATTGATATCTGTATGAAACAGAAGGATGGCAAGTATTTGATCATGAAAGATCCAAACAAGGTAATTGAAATTTGTAAATTTTTTGGAGGAAACCTTTGTCTTCTAATTCTTTGCAAAATTAATCAAATTCAAATATCTGAATTTTCAATTGTGAACTTGAAATGTCCATATCATTTCTGTCAACTGTTTGTTCAAGTAAAACTTGTATATTTTTAATAGTTCCTTCCAATTTATTTTAGTTCTAATTGATTAAAATATAAATTATTAAGCTCTAATATTATTAAGAACTTTTTGTTTTTAATTCTGGTAAACATCTTTGTAAAAAGAAATAATGTAATTTATAATGAGGAATAGAAAACTACAATTAATAAAAAAAAGTAAGTTACACCATTATATAACTGGTAAATAACAAGAACCTTGAAAACCTATTGGTAATATATTGGAAGCTTCAAGGAGAGGAAGGTTGAAAAGTTTGGTCCCCTGCTTGATTTTACCATTAATACAATCCTCTTGATAGAATTTTCTAGAAACTTCTCTAATTTATATTATGTATTGTTCACTACTCTTAGTTGTGCAAGTGGTCCTTCTAATAAGGTTGGTGTTTACTTTAGTTAGATTGGAGTTTGTATCTAATTATAAATAATAATGAATAAAAAGAAAAACATTTAAACCGAAACAAATATTAACTGATTGGTTGGTGAACATTTTAAAAACAAATAGAAAACAGTTCAAAATATAAGATTTTTGCCTTAAGTATTTGGCTTCCATTCAAGTGCCATAATAAGTATTGCTCTTTAATTGAGACCGAATGTGTCAGTTTGATTTTTCATAATTTTTGGATTTTGAGGACTGCAATTACAGATATTTTTATTTGATCATCTTGGACCATTTAATGATTGCACATTGTAATGTAACTGATGATCTAATATAAAACTGTATAGTATTTTCTAGTGGTAAAAATAGGTGTGTTTCAGCCATTTCCGAATTTGAAATAAGTCCTTGTATTTGGTCTTTAAAGATCATAAAATCCCCAGTAACAAATCACAGATGATGAAAGAATATTTTGTACCATATTGAATTTCTAGCCACTATCTCAAGACATTGTAGTAAAGTAAAAAATCCATTTTAAAAATAAATGGTATATGGTTTTTCTGTAATGGGAGCTTAGAAATAGTTGCTGAAAATTATACCCATATGAAAAAAAACAATGTCAAATTTTTTTCAATTTTATGTCAGTGCCGGCTTTTGAAATTGAACAATTTCTAACAGTCCACTTTTTGTCATGTCATCTTCAAAAGTAACATTTTTCATATGCCAGTTTGTAATTTCGCCTGTTTTTGAAGCTGTAAGGGGTGGTTTATTCTCTTTAACACTTTAGTATGGTGTGTTGTCCATATCAATAAAACCTCATGAAGACAGATCTAGCAACAGATTTTCCCTAACTCATCTAAAAAATTGTCAAAATTCATATGTTTAAGATAATATCCCCTTTTGTTAGATTTAAATATTAAAAACGCACTTTGGATTAAAACCTTTTCCTATCCTCTATGCTAAATAATCGATCTTTAACCAATAGTATCGTTTTTTTAAACTCTACTAGTTAAAGGATCTTGCCAGCATGTGCTGACTATACATTGGATATACGAGTGTCTCATAGAGGTAAATTACAAGCTGTTTATTTATTTCATTTTTTTGTTGTTATATGCCTTTAATAATTACCTCTTGACACAACCATTTTTTCCTTTTCATCAGCACTGTCCTATTTTTACACTTCTTAAACCCACTTTATGAATTATATTATACAGTCTCTCTCTCTCTCTCTCACCTTAAATTTTTTCAACTTAAAAAGTACAGATTTTAGAGTTGGAAGTTTTTTTATTGTGTAAACATTTTGGATCGTATGACGAACAATGTACAGATCATAGTCATTTAACACTTTCCCTTCTTACTCTTCCACCCATCTTTATTGAAGTACTTAAATTTCTACCAGATAAAATTACTGCCTGGTTTTCAATGTAATATTTGTAATAGTTCACTTTGATTTTCCAGTTGTGTGACTGTTTCCTATGACGTATTTATAGGTTAATGCCACTGGCTATTCTTTTCCTCATCGAAGAAGTTAATCATATTTTCTATTATTTTTTGACCAATAACTACTTATACACCAAATAACTAAGTACTGTTATAAATTAAGCACAAACGAACATTAAGAGAAAACTCTTGTAACTGGCTAACTTATGACTATAAAAGTGCAACTGGCAATGACTGTAAAATGTAGGTGGGAATAGTTAGCTAGTATGTTTCCCCTCCTCCACTGTGCAATTGAGTAGTTGAACATATTTTCCATATGTTTTTGATAATACTTTATTAATAAGATTATACTTCTTTTGTAAAACTGGTGAATAAGTTTTGAGATGAAATGATTGGTATAACTAATCTGTTATGCTATTAATTACAACACATTGTGTATAAGAGGGAATAGAAACATTTTTAACATGCTGTTATTTTTACTTCTTTAATTAATGTACTTATTACACATTTCCTCCAAAATACAAAATGGAAATGTTGAATTTTTAAGTATTTCTTCATAAAACTCAATGCCTATTCCACTTTTGTGCTGTGTTCAGAAATATCTCTATGTTTTCGATAACTTATTAAAGTAATAAAAAGTTTTTCACTGCTAAACTAACATAGCAGATTGTGCTGCAAGCCAACAAAAAAGATTTGACTTCCACTTTCAAGATATATTAACAATGCAAATAATGCTTTAAAAAATTTAATTTTTGTTTTCATGTTACATTTATTCTTTTTCTTATGTCATAGCCAATGATTCGACTATATGATATCCCTGATAACACTTTTGAATCGGAGAATGAGGATGCTGATGATGAAGAGACTGGACTTTGAAGTGAATAAAACGTAAGTCTTACATTTTAGTAAATCAATTTGGATTAACAAAAGTTAAAATTAGAATAACTTGAATATTAAAAAATGTATTTTATATCAAAAGTGTAATAGTAATTTTTAGAAGAAATATCTATAGAGCATTTAAATTTTTATTAAGATTTATCTATTAAAACAATTATCTTCTATTACACCTGGAAATGAATAAGTTTTGTGTGTGTGTGTGTGCGTGCGTGCAGGCATGCTGGCTGCAAGCTTATGCCTGCATATGCATATACATATAGTTAACCATGTGTAATTAATTTTAAATAAGGCTATGTTCATGAGTTATTGCAAAACATACAGACAGTATCAAATAGAGTGGAAAGAAATACCGAGAACTTTATTTACGTGTAAACAAAATTATTTCAGTTATTAATAAGAAAAAATATTCCACAAATATTTCAACTGAAACTGAAAGGTTAATTTGAAAATATCCATCTCTATGTCATTTGTTTTCATTACAGTGTTAATTCATTTAGGGCAATTTGCCAATAATTTTATTACAATTAAAAAAAACTAAAACAAATTAACCATTTCAGAAATTTTACTATGCATTTAATTACTATAAATTTGTAAAGTAGTGTTTTGAATAATTTTGTTTTCAAAGAATGTAATTTTATGATTTCAGATTACACTGTTACCAGCTGATGCTAGGATCCTAAAAAAAAAACACTTCCATTACATCAAACAGTTTTGTGTATCATTTTGTTGCCTAAGGCGATTAAATATATATTGGATAGTGAAACATGTTTTGAAAAAGCTCCATTTTTTAATAAAATTCCTTACACCTTTCACTAATATATGTTGTAACAGAATATTATAGATTGATATTTTTAATCCCATAGAGTGGTAATCTAGGAAAGATCACTATTTTATTACATTAGATAAAGAATTTTCAAAAGTCTGAAAAGCTCAGTTTACTGAAAAAATATCACAGGTTTAGATTGCTCATTAGCCACAAAACTTTAGTAAATATTAGTACATTTATTTATTGCATGAAATTATTGGAAATATTAATATTATAGAAATCTTGGAAGTTTCGGTTTGAAACAAATAGTAAACAGTACTTTTTCAGTATGGTTGAAAGGACAAACTATATACACTATGAAAGGGAGGGTGGTATGTGGTCTTTAACTCAATTATAAAAGAGTTTTTGTAGTCCGATATATTCAGTAGCCTGGAGCATAATACACAGCATAATTCTTCTGGAATGAATTTAACACGTTTGCTTTTGAGCGGCGCATATATTGCCGTCTAGTTTTTCTCGACAGACTGGCAATTCGATCTTCCGCACAGAACTCATTAATGTAAGGTATATATGAGCCATATATATTAAGAAAATCCTATCATAGACCGAGCGTCCCACATAGCCCTTACAGTGGAACCCCTCAAGTTCGAAACCCCGCGAAATCTGAACATGATTTTGATGAAATTGTGTAAAATTTATTAAAGTATGTACTAAGTTTTGCTACTTACATAAAACAGGAATGATATTAGATATATATTGGAAATTACAATGTATGCACCTAAAAACAGGAATGTCTTACCATAGCTTATGCCAACTAACTCGTTTTGACTGGTCGTGCTAGACAGGTTGCTTATACAGGCTACAAACTGTATCGAAAAAATACAGACAATATAAATATTACTGTATCAGAGACAAAATATGTTTACATTTAAGTTCTATATACAGTACAGAATATTTACAAATACACCCAATCACTTGTGACACGATTAAATCTTTTATTATGATTGTCAGTTGGAGTAAATCTAGTAAAATGTGGTCATTCAAAACAATAACTGCCTCAGTGGCACGAAGGCATAAACAAGGGCGTCAAATGTATTTTGATGCCATTGTCCTTGTATAACTGAGAGACCAAATGTCCCACATAACGTCAGACATGCCTATAGACTGATACAAATATATCAAGCCATTAGAATAAACCACTGATTTGTCAGAGGATTAAAAGTAACACGCAGTGTCCCAAATATGAGCTGTCAGTTCATTTCAACTGCCCCGAGGATGTCAGTTAATTTCAAAATATGTGGGACGTTGGTCCAGGAACAGAGACTTAACGGCGCATATATGAGTCAGCTGGTATATACCAATAGTTATTTTTTTAACATTGCTGTAGCAAACTTGCTAATGCGTTTTCTCTAAATTTGTTAAATATATAATGTTCTTTATAAATTTACTATGTTAAAAACAATTGGGATAAAATTGAAAACTTTGTTTAAAATTTGAACAGGAAGTTCAGTAATTGGAAAGTGACAAAAATGGTAACTATACTTGCTGAAGGTGTTTTGTACAGATTAAGAAATGAAATCATTTAAAAACAACTGGATTTTTTATTAAACATTCATTGTTATAACAGGCCTCTATAGGTGCAAGGCACAGTCCCACAAGTATTAGAATAGAGAGAGAGAGAGAGTCTGTGTGTATTATATTGTATTAGATTTATTATATTTTTATTAGTATTAATATTAAATTAGTATTACATTTTTTTAGAAGGTAAGCCAGCGCCTTCTTTTTCCCTCAATAAAATTTTGCAATTAGTGAGCCACTTTATCTTTAAATATGAGTTGAGCATTAAACTTACAACTTTTCCATACTAGTCAATCCCAGACCTGGTCCAGGACTAAAATTTTCCAGATAATAGACTATTATAAAGACTAAAATTTGGAATGAGGAAAATAAAGATAATGAAAAATTAATAAAATGTAGGTAAATATTTATATAATAATATATTTATACACAAATGATTAACCATCATAATGATAACATTTGTAAGTACATAATTATATGTTTAAAATATAAATAAAAAATAAAAAAAAATAGACATTGTCCTCAAGGGAAAGAACAACATGCTTTCTTTTTATCACTGCACAAAACATGAAATTATCAAACACCAGTACAGACAAGAAATAACTTTTTACTCTTAATATTAACTGGGTACTATTTGTTTTGACAGAACTAGTATGCCTCATTGAATGTTCAAAGCCATACTGAGATACAAAGCCAATAAAGTGAGTAGAAAGAATTAAACAGTTTGTAGGTAAATTGAATCTAATAAAACTGGAAGTCCCGCCTTATTAATTCGCCTTATAATTATATATTCCATAGAATATGGATTATTACCCAACAAAATAAACATTGCGGCTGAAGAGAGTAATACACAGTGGGAGTAGTTCACATATTTTCCATGAGCAATGTTCATTCGGTCTGGTAATGGTGCTGCTAGTGTTTCCTTCTTCGGCTGCAATGTTAACTCAGTCTAGTAGTACAAAAATAGTGAATAAGAATTTAAAGAATCTAAATAAGTAAGAACTTATTTTAAATTAGAGTATGTAAAGAAACATTTAAAATAAAATCTACTTAATAAATACACAACCTCTTAACCACAAACTTTCTTTATTTTACCCTTATGTACATTTCAGTTACCAAGTAATCATCCTCAGAGGGATAACATACAAAGACTCATTTTTATGGGATGAGTCTTTGTATGTTATCCCTCTGAGGATTGTTACTAAAGGAGTAATTTTTATCCCTCTGAAGATGTTTAAAATAAAGAAAGTTTGTAATTAAGAGGTTTTTGTGTTTTTATTATTAAATTCAACCACAGTATATTCCTAATAAATAGTAAAATCTACTTACACTTTCGGTATTAACTTGGCAAAAAAGTCACTTCTTACTGATATTTTTAGCAGTCTTGTCTGTGACTCATAGCATTGAATAATGTGCTGACCTAGTGCGAAATGCGTCTGCTTAAAATATACTTACTTTTACTTTACTTTATCCAATGCCCGCCCTTGGCTGTTGAACCATTCGGCGTCAAGCCTCCCAGTAACGACCGGTTCTGGACAGCTGGTCGTCCAGTTCAGGACAGGTTGAAATGTGGTCCCCATTCATGACACCATTGAGACAGAGCGGACACGTATCGGACTCTGCTAGGCCGAAACGGTAGAGGTGGGCCTGGAGATAGTCGTGTCCTGTCAGAAGTCGAAAGTTAACCACGGCAGTTGCTCTATCGCTTGTGGGCACCAAAGGACCGCGACTGCTAAGTGATGCCCACTGTTTCCCCCTGCTGGCTTCCTCATGATCTTTTTTAATGGAGGGTTTAAGGATAGCATCAATAAGGTGTTTGGCAGAGGTGAGGCTGGTTTCTGCATATGGTTGTTGCATCTGCGTTCCAGTTTTTCCAAGGTGGTCTGCTCTTTCGTTACCTGTGATGCCAACGTGACTTGGGATCCACTGAAGGCTAATTGACCATTCATTTTGCAAAAGATGTGAGATTGCTTCTCGGCAGTGGAATATGTTCGAACAGTCTGTTTAAGAGTTGTCGGCTATTGCAATTATGGCGGCTTGGGAGTCTATAAAGAAAACAGCTCGTTGGTGGTTTGTTGCTGGGTGATGGCCAGTCGCACTGCCGTTACTTCCCCATCAAAATTACTTGTGTTTGCCCCAATGCCCTGGCTGATTTCAAACAGCTTGGAGAAAGCTCCAGCCCCAGCTCCAGTAGGATTGAGTTTAGATCCATCAGTGTAGATGTGCAGCCAGTCTGGTTCAGGATATAAAGTGTGGATTGTCTCAAGGGCAGAAATCTTTAGTTCTTCTGGGAGTGCAAGATGCTTGGGGGTTTTAAAGTTTAGTAATGACAAACTTTTGAGAGGCATGGCAATAGTCGGCTTGTTGAAAGTTTTGAGCGGGGTTGGGTTTGATTCACCGATGCTATACCTTCTTCTAAGTTCTTCAGCGTGTTATAGTGGGCTTAGCTGGGTTTTTAGTCTCTGTGCAGCCTTTCTATAGTTAGTCCAGTATCGGTGATTTACTCTTCTTGAGCGTTCCTAAAATTTAAGCGTTAGTTTTTCGCGCCTTTTTTGCAATGGTTCTATGCAGGTTTGCATTTCCATCGCACAAATGGGCGTTGAGAAAGCTGCGCCGGTGATGATTCTGAGGGCACTGTTCTGGATTTTATCTAACTTTCGCAGATTCGGTTGACTGGCCAGTGACGTAACTTCTGAAGCGTATTCCATGGAGGGTCTGACATAGGTCTTATAAGCAGTGGCAAGAACGTCCTGCGTGCAACCCCACTTTGTGCCAGTTAGTCTTTTTAACAGATTTGTTCGCTTGCTAGCGCGCTCAGCAACCTCTTGTATGTAATTTTTCCATGAGAGTCTAGTGTCCAGATTAACACCTAAGTATTTGGACAATTTAGACTCTGGTAGGTAACTCTTTTTATATTTGAGCTCAATGGTTGGGGGCTTGGTAGACAGAGTGAAAAACTGAAAAATGGTTTTCTCAGGATTAACTGTCATTTTATTGCAGTCCGCCCATAGCCCAATGTTTTCTAATACTAGGTTCATAGTTCCTTCAAGGTGGTCAGTCTTGTTAGTAGTATTACACACAATGACGTCATCAGCATACAGCAGGTATGATGTGCCAGGTGTTTTTTCGATGGCGGCGGTGAGGTCATTAATCATTGTGTTGAAGAGAAGACAACTGAGCACGGCTCCCTGAGGTAAACCTTGTTTTTGGGCTTTAAAATTGGAGACAGCACTCATGAACCTCGTCCTTATCAGGCGCTGGGTTAGGAAATTTTTTATCCACTTCATCATATTGTTTACCACCCCCAGTTTCGCTAGTTTTGATAGTAGCAATTGCTTCCACACTTTATCATATGCAGCTTTAAAATCAATTAGTACGGCCAGGGTGGACTGCCTTTTGTGGAAACCATCCTTCACAGCTTGAGTGAAATTCACCAGTTGGTCAACAGTAGAGCGGTTTTGGCGAAAACCTACTTGGGCTTCGCTTATTGCTCCTTTCTTTTCTAAGAAGTTTCTCAGTCTTAGCTCAATCATCTTTTCAGCCACCTTTGAGCAGACACTGGTCAGCGATATCGGCTGGAAGCTCTCGAGGTTGTTACGGAGTTTGCCTTTCTTACGGATGGAGATAATTTCAGCTCTTTTCCATTGGTGGGGGACCCATTTCATCCATGTCAAGTTTATGAGCTTGAGGATTCACTGCTTTGCTGTTATACCTAGGTGTTTTATAAATTCGGGAAATATTCGGTCCGGTCCCGCTGCTTTTCCATTTTTTAGTGTGCGAATGGCTGCTTCCAGTTCATGTGTTAGGAAAGGGTTGACCATTTCAGGTGTCGGCTCGGCTTTGAGAGGGCCCACTGATTGCTGTTTGATGTATTTACGGTCATTGGCTCTTATGTCAAGGGTGCTGACAGCAGCATAGTGCTTGCAGAGTGCTTGTGCAAAGTCTTTTGGGCTGAAAATGATTGGTTCCCATGTGAAGTTACGTTTGTCGTTATTGAGGCTTGAAATAAAATTGTGAGCTTTCGAGCCGTCCTTTCTAAAATCTAGTTTGGCAACAAAATTACGGTATGTGCTTCTTTTCGATTGGATGACCTCCCTCCTGAATTGGGCTTGTTTTTTTCTGAGTTGGATACAGTCTTCGAGGTTGTTGGTAGTCTCTGCCCTTTTCCTGGCTTTATCACGTTCCCTTTGTAGTTTTGTCAGATTTTCATTCCAAAAAGGCTTATATTTATTGACGTACCCTCTAGGTATGCATTTTTTGGCGATCTGTAAAATGTTCTTCTCAAAAGCCGCTACAGACTGGTCAGGGTTGTCATTTATGATGCTAGGAGTGAGAAGCTGATTTGATGTTTGTTCAAAAGCTGTCCAGTCTGCCCTTTTGAAATTCCAGCGTGGAAGACGTAGTTTTTGGGCATTATTATTTTTTGGTCGCACCTGTAAGAACAAGGCTCTATGACCACATCCCTCAACAGCATCCCTCAGTTTCAGGTCAGATCTGCTTATCAGGTTTGCATGTACCAGGCACATGTCAGGTGTACTGGTGCTTTCACCAAATGATAGAAAGGTGGGTTATGATTGTAGATAGATCAGTTGTGTTTTGTCAATGAAATTCTCCATAGCATGGCCAGGTGCATTGCGGTCAGAGTAGTTCCATCGGGGGGAGTGCGCATTGAAGTCCCCTAGTATAATGGAGTTGCGGTGTCGGGATGACATTTCTATGAGACTTGTATTTAAGTTGTTAGTTGGTGGGTTATAAACACCAATGATTTTGTAGTAGTGTCCGTTTATCCAGACTTCTATAAGTACGACTTCATGTTTGTCGGTTTCGCACATCTTGTGAAGCACCTCAAATTTGCATGCTGCGTTGTTATTTACACCGACAACAATCCCTGAGGCCACTTGTCTAGACCTAGGTAAAATAAAATTGGTAAAATTCATAGTGTGAAAAAAATCTGGAGAGTCCGTTGAGGCTCCAGCTTCAACTACAATGAAAACATCTGGTCCAGTTTATGAATGAGAGTCTTGAACTCTGTGAATTTTGTGTTATTAAGGCAACCGGCGTTCCAGAATAGTACGCGGAGCCCGTCGTTCAAGCCCTGAGAAGGGCTGGCTTTGCGATGGCTGCTTGATACTATCGATTTGGTCATCTCTAGAAGGATTTGGCAGAGATTCGTCGTAGCAGATTTAGCGTTACCCAGGGTGCATCACTTGGAGGCCTGCTACATTTACACCCCCTGCTTAAAATATAAGTAAGTAGTGGTTTTTTGCCAAGTTAATACCAACGGAGTAAGTAAACCCTCAAAATATACAACACAAAAACTGTACATTTTACGTTTTTGTGTAAAACATGTACATTTACGTTGTACTGTGTAGTAGAGAAACAGCGTGTTTATTGTGTACAGTTATAAAATCACTCCTTTAGTTTTACAAATTTTTTTTTGAATTTCAACTCAGAAAATTTTCTCCAAAATCAAACTTTACTTGTAATATTTAATCTTGTCCATTATTTTTCCATATATAGTTAATAAATAAAAAAATATTTCAAAAACAAGAATACTTTTAATGAATATATGTATTTTATTAATGAATATATATATATATATATATATATATATATATATATATATATTTCATGAATATTAAATATATTCATTAAAAGTACTCTTGTTTTTGAAATATTTTTAATTTATTAATTTTATATATATATATATATATATATATATATATATATATATATATATATATATATATATATATATTTTGATATTTTACGTTATCCATTGTTTTTCCGTTGCACTGACTTTATGAAGTTAATATATTACTATTGTAAGTAATTTTTCCACCATTAAGTGCAATGATTTTACCTTGTGTGATGAGGCGCCTTTCGGTAACAGTTGAAAAAATAAACAAGAATCCAGAGGATCTTTTTCTTTGTAAAATTATAAAGAAATGAAAAAATTATTTTTAAGTTGCTATAATAGAACATGAAAAATATTTCTTAAGCTTCAATTACTAAATTTTTATTTTTACATTGTACGTTAAACTACATATATCATAGTATAAAATATACTCTAATCTCAAAATCTCTAAAAAAATGTTTTGTTTTAATAAAATTATTTTTTGCATTGTAACTGAGAGGTATCTTTACTTGATCTACAAACGGTCCCTCTGTTAGGTTTAATCTAACAGTTTTATAAATAAAACTGTTATATTTGAGGTTAGAATTTTGTAATTCTAGTTATTCTCCTAGGTTGTTGATCTGCGTGGACAGAAATACTATAATGAAAGTTGGAGTTCACACAGTCGGTGGTTAGGTCTGATCTAGCTGCGAGTCTGATAGCGTTACTCCTAATATTAGATTCATTCTAGCCCCAGGACTGATCGTGTGTGCCTTTTTTTCAGTAATTGTTTTGACTTACAACTTTTTTTAAAAAATGTTTTAACTTGCCTATAGTAGCACTTACTTTTTTGTGTTGAGGACGGCCGTTTCGGGAGATGTGTCCCTTTGTGTCCCGTTACGGTCTGCGTTGACAAAGGGACACATCTCCCGAAACGGCCGTCCTCAACACAAAAAAGTAAGTGCTACTATAGGTAAGTTAAAACATTTTTTAAAAAAAGTTGTAAGTGATTACTAGTAGCTCACGCGAAGATGGAATCAACAAATGTAATTGTTTTGACTTATTTTAGTAACTAAGAGTTTTTAGTCTGTTTATAGTGTTTTGTATTATTTTGTTATGTTTTATTTTAATAATATTACAATATATTTTATTATAATAATATTAAATGTAGTTTATTTACGGCATTATGGAAAAATTATTTAAAGATGTTTCCATGTCTTGCTGAAAGGGATGAAAAAAATTTCAGTGATTCAAAGAGGTCGCATTAGAACAATCTTATGCTTCCATTGAACATTTTAGTAACCACAGATCTGATTTGAAGAAGACAGTCATGAAGTATGTCTGGGAACAGAAGCAATAATGCATCCAGTCCTTCTTTAATCATGTAACTGTTGACTTTTAGCTGTGTTCTGTGGATTGTTGAATTTATGTATAAATAATGGTCAAACAATCTTCTGCTCAAACACTTATAACATGATGAACAGAACTTTTATTACTCACTAGGGAAACAATAGCTCCTCATATATTGAGGCAAGCACCTATCAACAGCCTAACAATACCCTAAAAATAGAAGATATAAAAAAATACTGGAATTGAATCAACTACTCGTCCAGTGAGACCTGCCGATGAGAAGGTTCGCGGTAAATACTCTCCTGTAAGAAGAAAATTATTTATTCAGATCAAATACAGTAACACAGTACGCAAGGAGTAGAGTGGTCTGTGGTGAATAACAAACCTTACGAATGGGGACAGATGAGTAAATATACTAGAAGACTGTTATTATTTATAACATTGATAGCATATATCAGAAAAATATTCAAGAGTGTGATTAAAAATGTATTGTATACTATATGTATTACTAGTTTCGTTGTAAGTGATTTATTATAGCGTAATCATTAATTATAACATTATATTTCCAAATAAGTAGTTTTTATTACCATGTTTAAAACATTTTAAAGATATCTTCGGTGATTGGAATTACTAAAACTAATTGCATGAAACAGAATCAAGAGTAAATAACATATGTTACTTTGAACCTAACACAGGACCTATGGCGTGATTTTTTACAGCTCGACTGATGGCGGGTTAGTTATTAATCCGTTTGAAATTGGCCCAGGAAGATAAATTCCCAGGATCTAAATGTTGTGTCCATTACTCAGAAAAATATTAAATATTTTTTCTAAGACATGAACAGTTCATAAAAAACCAAGCCTAAACATCATATCAACAATTTAAATCCTATGTCTTTGAAATCCTAAGGTTTCATGAATATTTTCTCAGAGCAGGATAAATTTAGTTTGCAGCATTGGTGAAATTTTATATATCTTTTAACAGTGTGAAAGTTAGAAGCCTTTATGGTAGTAAATATATCAAGTGGGATTTCCCAAAACCTTCAGACGTTTTAGGGAATTTACATGTTTTTTCTTTCTTATTATTTTTCATATCCTTTGTCCTTTTTTGACAACTTTCATAATTTTAAAGATGATTATGAAAGATTTTCAACTGAAAAAAAGTATTTAGGTTTCTGAAATTGTATTTTTGTAAACGATGTTACCGATACTACTTATCTCAAAATACGTGCTAAATATGGATTTTAAAAATCGTTTAGTCGAACCTTTACTTACTATTCTATAGTTTTCAAAAGCTTATTTTATAAAAAAAATTATATTGTGTACAGTAAACTCCTAATTATCTGTATAATAGGGTGGCCCTGCAACGCTGGATAACTGAATTCCCCGGATAATCCGCTATGAACAAAGAATACGCAAATCGATAATCCAATATTCGAATCTCCAAAAAGTTAATTTGCAATGGTCGGATTTAAAAACGACGCAGGCACTATGTTCTCCTAACTGTTCTGAAGCACTGACAAAAAATCAAACCTTTATACAGACATTTAGCGACACCAAAGAAGTTTCAATTAGACTGAAAGTGAGCTTGCCGGAGTGCTTGCCGTTCTTCGGAAGAGAAGAAGGGAGCACACTGGCATGGCCTCAATGAGTCGCAAGAGAATCCAAAACGTGCTGGGACACTCGCTGTGCTGAACATGTTAATAGCCACATTGCTCGCCCCTTTTATTTCGCTCGCCCATGTCGGGATGCTTCCCTTTCAAAGTAAAAATTAGCATGTACATATTTACATACCTATTCCTTTCATCTTAACTTCTATTAAGCCTTATATGTATTTACGTCGTAATTCACTGTTTGGAAATTTAAACACATGAATCTGATTGGAATAAAAATTGGATATTTGTAAAACAATGGTAGACCCCGGATAATCTGCAAACCGGTTAATCTGAACACGGATAACCGGGAGTTTACTGTATTTTGATGTACTGAGAATTTAAGAATTGATGCAAGTTTTAGTATATAGGCTGATTTTAATAACATAATAATGTACTCTAGTTATCTGGGTTAAGTTCATCATATGGTTTTTCATGATATGTTTGGAAAGATCCTGTTTCTTACTAAAGTGAATGGGAGCTTCCCATCTATGTGTAAAGAAAATAACATTAAAAGCAGTTAAATATAGTTCTCCGATATAGGAGTATTTAGAACATCCTATTATTAAGTATGAAAATAACATAAAATTTCTAAATTTGTCTATGAACAAAGATTAAAATTAGGCCTATTTTTTATGTAATTTTTAAATAGTTTTTAATTCACAGTACCATAAATAGTTTCCATAAAATATATAGTGATGGCCTTGATTTATTGACGCAAAGAAAAAAAGTTTCATAATCAATCAAATAATTTTAAGATATGTTGTTTTGTGGTTTCCTGAGATCTAACAGTTTTTAGAAAAAGGGGTTTCTTTGGTCCATTTTTACATTGCCTATTGCTAAAAATAATTTGATATTGATCAGATAAATTTTAATTATATATTAGAAGAGACATTTTCTATGATAGATAAGAACAATTTGGTTATAATAGGTTGTATAAAAGATTTTGGAAAAGCATTTTACACAATATTTTAAAAAAATGCTCATGTTAAAGAAAACTTATAAGACTGCCGTAATATAGTAACAATTCAGAATTTTAGAGAACTACTAAAATATATTAATAAATTTTGAAGAAATGTACCTTTCTTAAAAAAATATACTATCAATTTTAGTGAGAGTTGAATATAAAATTTTCACTCAAGTACAGAGCTTCCAAGTGCTTAAACTATTTATTTTAGGTCTCTATTGATATGTCAGAAATTAGATGGAAAAACAATTTACATTCATTAGAAATGTTTGAAAAATCAAACTAAATAAATTTTCTACAAACAAATTATTAACCTATTTTATCTTCTCAGTTAGTAATTTACCAGGATGTATTTGATTGTAAATACCAGTAGTACTTGCTAAAGCAATGGTGACAAAATTAATTCTTTCTATCTTTTACTATCTTGAATTTTGGCTGTTCTAGCCCTACATAAGGCTTTTTTTTAATGACAGTGTTTTGGTAAAAATTATTTATTTTTTTCCAATGATCATAATATAAGCTGTTATTTAAAACGAAAATATAATTTATCAGAACTGTATTATAATAAATCATTAACACAATATAAAACCAGGCAGTATATCAGCTGATTAAATAATAAACCAGAACATAAAAGAAACAAAGTTGTGTTATTTAGTTAGTTTTTTTACATATGACTTATGGTAAGATTGCACACTGTTATTTATCTATAGTTACTGTTATCAATTAAATAATAGTAATTTAGTTTATAATTAGGTGAAATAATTTTAGAAGTTTATTTTAAAAAATTTTTGTTCTGAAAAATATATACAGTATTGACTCTTACTTTTTTAAAGTGTAGAGAATCTGCAAATTATATTTCTAAAATTCATGTTGTTAAAAAAAATAGAATATTAATACAAGTTGAAAATCTAAAAATTCTTAAACAAAACTAGTAGTTATTTTCCAATCAAAACATTAATCTATAATTAATTTTATGTTACTAAGTGATACTTAGTTGCTAACAATTGTTTCTTTTATGAAATTAAGCTGCTTCTTTACGAAGTAGGAAATAAGCAAGTAAGTAGCATCAGCAAGTAAGCTCTTAAGTATTCACTTAGTTACTTATTAATTAATTATAGTTTAACACGTTAAGTGCGGCAATGTTTTATAGTTTCACATAAAAATTGCTAAGAAAATATTATTGATTACTTGCACTGAAAATGTTGTTGACGAACCCAATATGACATCTGAAGTTGGCTAGGCAAAATTTTTGTCAGTTTTGGTAGCGTCATTTCCGGTACGTTCATGTATGTACTTCGCTGGTGGTGCCGGATCTCGTATCTCAGGTGAAATTGTTGCTGAATACTGTCAAACCTTTTTTCCAATCACTACACTTAGTTATAATATAGAATAAGTACCACAAAAAAAAATTAATTATCTGCAGCCTTTCCTGCCGCCATTTACAATGTTTTTCTACAATAAAAAAAAGTTTAGACACAATGTCAATAAGTAATTCATATCTAAATAGTTCTAACACAGTGTTTGTAATAATTTTTAAAAAAATACCAAAATAAATACTATATACAACCCCACCCTCGCCATTTTAATACTCAGCTTTAGTCATCCATGCCCTCAAGAAATTTGTCAAAACATCGCAGTTCACACAGTCCTGGTTCATACGGGCACACAGCACAAATGTAGGTGGTTAATTTCCTTTTGCCTTCTTTTGCACAAACTCGGCATTCTCTTTGCCAAAGAATAGCGTCCTTTGCTTTTCTTTTGTTATTCTGTATTTTGAGAGCCTGTGTACGCTGTTTGAAGTAGGAGTCACCATAATGGGAGCCTGTTTGGGTGTTAGAAGTCCTTCAATGACTTTGAGACGGAAATCATACAGGCTCAGTTTATTTTGGTGTGAAACAATAGTCCCAAAAATTTCTTATTTCGACCAAAGTCTTGTTTTTCCATTTTGTGATTCTTGATTTGTGACTTGACAGTGTTTTGTGGACCACAAAAAATCCAAGGCATATCTGTTTGTCTCAGCAACAATTGTCTCTAAGAAAATAACATCTATCAATAAATTTAACCATTCAGTTGGAGTATTGTTACCGGGAATTGGCACTCTAAGTCCAGAATCTCCTGTGAAAGGTTTGTCTATCATGCCAGTGGCGCCAAGTGTTGGCCGCTATGTTGGAGACACTTCGTTGTCATCGTCGGAGCTATCCTTGGAGCCATTTTTGTTGTCAGAGTAGATATTCTCCAATAATTCAACCTCATTATCCATATTCATTTTACAAAATATATTCAACACAAGTATATCACACTTCAAGTAACACTAATACGATAATACAGTCCCCAATCTGAGAGCAATGGTGGAACAAAAAACAAAATATTCACAAAGACTGGCACAATAATCGATAAGCAATATGTTTTCTAGCAATGGTTAACCTCACACTGAACCAATGAATTGAGAGTGGAGGGGGGGTTCACATGAACGCTTGTCGCCATGGGCATCAGTAGGGCAAGGGTGTTCATGCACGCCCACCACACTCAATGTGTTAATCAATTAATTCAAGATGATTACAGCAAGCAACTTCAAAACATTAATGAAGTTCTTGATTCCATCTTGAATTTGAGGGACTGACTAGGTTTTTATGGATATCATAGGGCTAGGGATCTATATTTAAATGTTATTCAAATTTAGAAGTAATTATATTAAAAAGTATGTGTGAATTTTTAGTTTAGTAGGGTGTAGAAATTGTGTTAAATGTAATTTGATGTATTTCTTATTGTCATGTGAAGCATTATTCACATTAGTTTATGTAAATATAGTTCACATGTTTATTGAAAAGTAATTTACAAAAATTGCACCTTGTTTTAAATATAATTTCAACTGGTGAGAGGTCATATGGTTTAGAATAACACAAGAGGTCACACACGGAAATTACTTTCACATAATAAAAACACTTTTATAAAATTGAAATAACTTTATTTCAAATATCTTTGGAATAAAACATGTTTATATATTTCCAAATCTTTAAATTCATTTAAATAGCATTACTTTATAGTATGTATTAAAAAAAATACATTACACAAATTTAGAAATACGTAATATACAATTTTTACTAGGAGCGTATTCACATAAACTAAGAATTTAATTATAAATATAGTCTAATTGTTACAGAATGAAATTGCAAACAAACCTGTTGTTTATAGCCACAGTATACTCCCTGGTTACTATAGTACTAAATACAGAAGAAATGACTTTAGCCATTTACCAATATTTGTCCAATCACATGACAGAAGAGGAATGTCGAACTCTGGTTGCTGCTTTACACTTTCGAGGGTATAAGTTAAGCAACAGTTTAGATGAGGCAGGTGAATTGAACATAAATTTTACAGGCTTTATATTTTTTATAAATATTTCTTTGATGGTACAGTATGTTGTATACTTAAAAAAATACATTTATGAAATTATTGTTGTTAACTTCTTACTGTTATTTCACTGTCATTATTTCACTAAAAAAAAAAATAAAAATACATTCTAAAACTGTACGGAAGGTTGTTGAAACATAATTTATATCATTATAGAAAGAAAGTTATTAACCGTAAAATCCTTATTTGTAACATATATTTTGTTATCCGTGACAAATGGCTGTAATTTAACTATAGAAAAATTATAATAAAAGTTTTCCTTAAATAATAAATTTGTAAGAAAATGAAATTTGTGTAATTGTTACAGAATCAGTTCTTCCCGAAGATGTCAACTGTCTAGGTCTCTTGATACACTGGGATAAGACACCTGGAGAAGGAAAGGCAGCAAGTCCTGAGATAGTGATACATCGATTAAACCAAATAGGTAAGAAAGAGCTGGCTGTTTGGCTGCAAAGATCACTCTTCAGTGAATTTCATGACGAGATAGAACGGGTTACACAAACTGAAAAGGTGGAACTGGCTACTGGCAACTTGGAGTGAGTTACTTATTTTGCTGGTATAAATTACAAAAGCTTTATATGTGGTTTCAATGGATCTACAAAATATTTATGATTATGACTAGCATATGAACATTTTAAGAGCAGTTACTCAACTTCATTGAGTGTTCTTTCAAAATCTGTGTTCCAGGTGGACAGGTGTCTCAGATGTGTTTTTACACAGACACATATACACACACATACACACAAACACATACACACACACACACACACACACACACACACACACACACACATACATACACACACACACACACACACACACACACACACACACACACACACACACACACACACATACACACAGAAACAAACTTTATCCAAATTACTGTTTCAGAAGTCCTCTTCAGCTTCTTTTTAGTGTTAAAACAAGATTTTTATTGTAGTCACAACATTATTATTTTTGCCTAAGTTTAGAACATATCTATGAAGTGATATAAAACAATTTGTTTTGAAAGAGTTAACAAAAGCTAGAAGAAGTTTGTGAAATTATAGAATGAATATATACTGACTGTTTATATATATATATATATATATATATATATATATATATATATATACATATATGTGTAAAGTTATTATTGTTCATTGTAAACAATTATTAAATTGTTTAAAACTAACAATAATAACTTTATAGCGTCATTGCAACGGAAAAATAATGGACAATAATGAAATATATATATGATTTTTAACCACTCTTCATTATTTTGTCAACGTTTTACAAAATACGCTAGGATTAATAAAGTCTCTAAGATTCATAAAATCAATGAATATCGCTCAGTTCTCAGGATTGACACAAGCTTCAGTGCCAATTATAGATGACTCATCAGGTTTGTCTTTATACTTCCATCAAGTTTTAAGAGAAAATGACTTATAATTAATGACTCATGCATGTGAAAATGACTGATATTTCTTGTTTGAAGATATCTGAATAAATCACTAATTTCATGAGTGGAAAAGTTTTTTGAAACATTATACTCATTTTCAGATACAACAAAAATAAAGACATTGATATGAAATTTCATACACAGTGAGCAGGCATATGACTAAGATTATTGAGTGTGAAAGTTACAAGCACTTTATATGGTATGAAAAGGCTGTCTTGTTTGCACAATTAATAAGAATGATTATACAGTGTTATCTTGAAAGAATGGTGCGGTTTTGAAAATGGTTTAAAGAGAAACCGAATTACTTACAGTTAATGTTGTTTATTCATCTAATTTGTGGTATCAAACAGTTTTTTTTACATAATTAATTAACTTCAATCTGTGTGCCCTTAGTTGCTTGACAAATGCCCAAACAATATTCAACTACTCTCCAAACATTTTGTTAACATTTCTGTAATTATGGTTTTCATTGCTTTATTAATTCCGTTTTTCAAGTGGTTCAGGTAGAAAATTTTTTGTGAATAAACAACACTTTTGATGTACCTCCACAAAAAAAAAATCACAAGGTGTCAGGTCTGGACTCCTTGGAGGCCACAGCATATGACCTTGCCGGCCTATCCATCGATTTTCAAATTTTTTGTTCAAAGCTTCCGTGACCAATGCAATAAAGTGTGGGGGAGCACCATTTTGTTGGAAATAAAGTTGATGAATGTTTTCGATTTCATCTAGATAACATCTAGAAATTTCCCTACAATCTTCCTACAAATTACTGAAACCGCATTCTTTTATGATGACCTTGTATTATTTAGACTGAAAAGATATTGATACTGTGGTAAATGGTTAAGTTTATTCTGGATATTCAATTTTAAGATACTTTCTCTTAAATGTTGATATTTTTTTTCATTTCTGCAACATATCAAATATTATATTTGATCAAAACATTTTTCAGACCTCAAAAGAAGTCAGCTCTTGCAGATTGGATTGATGACAAAGACTTCCAAGACAATGTTTTGATAGTTGCAGTAATCTTTGTGGTTGCTATAGTTATAGCTGTAGTAGTTGCTGTTTTTCAAATAATTGTTCGAGTCTGTAGTCAAAAATCTATTGGTAAGTATCTTCATTACAAAAAACTATGGTGAGTTTAAGTATTTTATAAATTTAACACTCGAAACTATTCTGTTAGATGAATTGAATTTTAGTTTTATTTGGAATCATGAAA
Organism: Prosapia bicincta; assembly: GCA_036971475.1. Classification (NCBI taxonomy): domain Eukaryota; kingdom Metazoa; phylum Arthropoda; class Insecta; order Hemiptera; family Cercopidae; genus Prosapia; species Prosapia bicincta. The sequence continues at coordinate 80,262,936 of JBAIZL010000001.1, read as the reverse complement.
TGTTCTCTGATTTAAATATGAAAAATACGTTTGCTGTAGGCTATTGAAAGTATTTCTAAAATGATACTAAGTACAAAAATTATTCCAGAAACTAAGCAGGTACAGATAATACAGAAACAGAAGTAACTTTTTGTTATTGATACACAATAAATGTTATAGTTTGCATGACTGTACTACTTGACTACTGCAAGACTATCTCCATACTCAGAGTTAGTATATACCTCTGTAATACTTGACTACTGCAAGACTATCTCCATACTTATAGTTAGTATATACCTCTGTACTACTTGACTACTGCAAGACTATCTCCATACTCAGAGTTAGTATATACCTCTGTAATACTTGACTACTGCAAGACTATCTCCATACTCAGAGTTAGTATATACCTCTGTACTACTTGACTACTGCAAGACTATCTCCATACTCATAGTTTGTATATACCTCTGTACTACTTGACTACTGCAAGACTATCTCCATACTCAGAGTTAGTATATACCTCTGTAATACTTGACTATTTATAGCACTTGTTTCTTTTGGAATGACCAACGGCAAGCTGCAGATCCAATTTTATGTTTCACCATATTATTTCCGTAGACCATGGGTGTAACTCTTAATAAAAAATTAAAAGTTAGTGTTTCCCCTTGTTGTTGTTGTTGTTTTAAATTAAAAACACTTTGTAAATAAAAAACACAATATATTTTGAAATATGTTTCAAACACATTACAAAAAAGTAATGAGAAGGATAAGCTTGATTTTTTTTACATTATTCCTCAATGTTAGCTCAAGTTCTGTTAAGTATAACCTAAAATCGTCCTCAACATTTAGCTGGGTTTTATACCTACTTTTTAGATATGTTAAGCTCGAAAACCCTCTTTCACATAGGTATGTAGTTGAAAACCCAATAAGAATCTTTACAGTAGTATTTAAAAGTTCTTTGTACTCCTTTCCAACACCAATATTTTTTGTTTAACGTCGGATCACATGATAGTTCAATCAGTTGTTCATTCTGGAATGTTGTCAGGTTACTCAAAGTTTCAATAGCATCAATGAATTAAATTATAACCTTGCGTGATTATGAAACAGAGAGAAATTAAATGGTTTAATTTTTCATTAACTGGCCCCGTGCACCAGCTGAAAATATTCATGTACCCCCAAGGAGTACGAGGTGTGGCTATTAAATAACGAGACTGACGTTGTAAAAAGTTTTATTCTCATTTTATACATAATTATTTATTATCGCCTTCAATATACACCCCTTCTCTATCCCTGCAACGCTCCATGCGAATTTTCCATTGTTGGAAGCAGTGCTGAAAGTCATCTTTTGTCAACTCTTTTAGTACTCTTGCCGCTTTCTCTTTAACAGCTTCCACGGACTCAAATCTTGTTCCTTTTAATGCAGATTTCACCTTAATCCAGATTTCACATGTTATTACCCTTTCCAATAAATTTGGGTCATTTTTAATGGAATCTAAAATGTCAGTACAAACATTTTTGCGAGTTTCTTTTTGTTCAAACGTGAGAATCTTTGGCACCATTTTGGCGCACACTTTTTGCATGTTCAAATTGTCATGTAAAATTTGCCGTACACATTCTTTATCAATGTTTACAGTTTCAGCTATAGCACGAATACTCAATCGACGATCAGACCGAATCAAATTAGCAACTTTTTCGACATTGTCATCCGTTTTTGACGTTGAAGGGCGACCTGGCCGCGAATCATCTTCACCGTCTTGTCGGCCATCTTTAAAACGTTTGAACCATTCAAAAACTCGTGCACGGGATAAACATTCACTGCCGTACACTTCTTTCAGTAAATTATAAGTTTCAGTAGCGGTTTTTCCAAGTTTAAAGTGAAATTTAACAACAATTCGTTGCTCTATTATTACACTATTCGGCAAAACAAAATAACAACGTTAACGGAAATGAAGGTTATAACTAAACCGTGTTACTTACGTAGATGAGGCTAAGGGCATTTTGAAGAGAAAGCTTCACACTAAACAGCTGACAGTCAATGGCGGATTACGCATGCGCACTTTTGCTGCCGCAACGTCAGTCTCGTTATTTAATAGCCACACCTCGTACACGTACCACAGTTTGAGAACACCCGCTGTAGACTTATGATTGATGTGCAAAATGTGATTGTGCTTAGAAATAATTTGTACAAAGCTTTGTATTATGTGAATTATCAATAACATATAGTGTTTTGGTATTGTATTTTGTGTAATTGGATAACATTTAAAATGTATTTACAAAAGTAATTTCAATACTAAATGCACTGTAATGTTTTAACACTGTTTCCCACCTATCAAACTTCTTTAAGTTTAAAAATGTTATGTACACTTTAAAAACTCAAAACGTTCTGCAGAGATTGAGCTCAAATATAGATACGACATATAACCCGCTACGAAGATTGTCTTTATTTATATTAGTAACACCCGTGACCATGAGAAAAAGTTTTTTAATTGGTCATCTGTGTACCAGAAACCATACTATTTGCCAGGCAAGATGGGAACACTCAGCATAGTTTATATAAGAAAATTTTATGTTCGTTTTTGTATGCTTCAGAAACTAAAAACTTTCTATAGCGATTGAGTTCAAATTTTGACACGACATACAACCAGCTTCAACAATTGTTTTTATTTACATTGCTGATTCCATCTTCGCGTGAGCTACTAGTAATCACACTTTTAAAATATTTTAAACTTGCCTATAGTAGCACTTACTTTGCTTGTTGAGGACGGCCGTTTCGGGAGGTGTGTCCCTTTGTCAACTCAGACCGTAACTCAAGTGAGTTGCCTACTATAGGCAAGTTTAAAACATTTTAAAAGTGTAAGTGTTTTTATTTATTGTTCACGTCAGTAACACACCCATGATGGCAAGGAAAAATCTTTTTTAACGGTCATATGTGCACTCTGTTTTTGTTTCTTTTACTATGAAACAAAAGGAAATTGTTTATTGTGGGATTATTTATACTATTTTACAAAAGGTTTTATATTTTGAAGTAAAGAAAGGTTAAAATTAAAGAAATTTTTACCATCTTCATATATTTAGGAATATAATAATGATAAATTTATTATAATTTCAAAATTATTATTAAAAATAAATTGACACTAAATATTAAATATATTTTAATAACTGAAAATTGCAATATAAAAAGCAAAGGGAAATAAGGTAAATAAGAAAATAATGACAAACTGTCTGTAAAAAAAAACTAATCACACAATTAGATAAGTATATTTGTTGATTCCATCTTCAAGTGAGCTACTAGTTTTCACTAAAACTCTTATAAATATTTTACAACTTGCCTATAGTAGCCTTTACTTATATTTGTTGAGGAGGCCCATTTCGGGAGATTTTTCCCATTGTCAACTGAGACCATAACTCAGAGTTAAGGTTTGAGTTGACAGTAAATTCTGTATTTATCTTCAATTATTGTTACATTTTTAAGATTTCTTTTTATTTTCTTTAATTTATGTTTGGTGTTGCTACATTTATATTGCGATATTTCGTAAAACATTTTTTAACTTTAAAGGAGTGGCATAAACTAATGCATATAAATTTGATGCATTGTTTTGAAAAATTAAGTTTAAAAAATTATATAGCTTTAATAATACATTTTAGAACGTGTATACAGATAAAATTGTGAAATATTTGGCTTAAACATTTCAAATACAGCTGAAATATCAGTTCAGTTCATTTCATCCCAAATCATATAGATTTATGTCGACAATTGATTGACAGTGGCTTTTTTCAGTATTGATAATGATTCTTTGATGGGTTGGAGAGTTAAAAGTATAATGCACTGATTATTTATTGAGAAATTATTGAATACATTTAAAATTAAAATGATCTTGTTATACAATTGATAGATTAAAATTTCTATGCTGAAAATTTATGTATTGGTTTTACAAGATTTATATTTATCTTTCAGTTAATTTTGTCAACCATACAAAACAAATGTACTCGTTGTATTGATTGCTAGTGTTTAATAATTTCAAACAACGAACAATGTTTATAAATCTCATAACAAACTATTGTTTGGTACTGTTAATTTTCTGTAGTGATCAGCACTATTAAATTGAAGCATCCATTGTTTTACCAAATATCATGACTTTATTCTTTGTATAATACTTATGTATCAAAAGCCCAATGTGGTTTGGTTAGACTTAAAGGGAGTAGTTATACATTTGAAAACTAACCTGATACTTAGTAAATAAAAAAATGTTGCCTGTCTTTTATAAAGCTCTGTAACTAAAAGTTTTTTTTGCAAATTATGCTACAGAATTAAATTAAGCTGCAACTTTGGAAACATTGGTTTGCTAATGTTAATATTTTTGTAATCATTCTCCTATGTAAGAATTTCTGCAACAGTAAAATTGTGCAATGTGATGCACAAATTTCATTACAACTCATACACATACACACCGTTTATATTTAAGGTTTATTTAATGTTTGCCTAAATTTATTTATTGTTTTAATAATTTGTTTTAGTTGTTGTGGTTGATGAAAGCCCACGTGAGATTTCCAAGAGCACTAAACCTCCAAGTAAGTAATTGTTCAACATTTTTCTGTTACTATATTAGAGGGCCATTTTGATATAAAGTATCTTTTGATACTAAGATTAATAAAAGTTACTCGGCTCTTGCATTTATCTTATATCATGGAGATCGGGCTATCGGCTACACCTGAAGCCGGGTGCCTGTACGAAGAAGTAAGAAGTAAGTAGATAAATAAAAGTTATATGAATGAACCACCATAAACTTGCTTTAAATTTTATAACAACATCAAGATAAGATCTGAACATTTTTTATAACTATACCAAATACTAGAATAAACTAATTTACAGTCTTCATCATTCAATGAGTTGCCAAATTGAATTAAAATGTATTTAATGAGTGATGTTGAATTAATTTGGCAACTCACTGACTAATATATCTTGATCATTAATTGAATTCTTGAATTTTCTAGTCATTACGTTCGTTGAATCTTAATTAATCACTTTAACAATAGTTTATTACTATCAATAAGTTTTCGCAAATTTACAAAATTTAAAGTTCGGATAGTCATAAACTATTGTTAAAGAGATTAATTATTTAAAGTCTAAAGTAAGACCTTATAATAATGTTTATTTTTGTTGTATGATTACAACTATTTTGCAAGTTCGAAATAATTAACAAAACCTATTTCTATACTAAGTAAAAGTATTTAAACTACTTTTAATAGTTTTTGTATTGGGCTGAATGTTGAATGTTTTATATTAATTTTATATTTGTAACTTTTAGACCTATAAATGTGGCTTACCTAAAGTCATAGTTTACAAAGAAAGAGTTTATTCAGAAATATTCTATTAAAGAGAAATTAATGAATAAATAAGTTTTTCATCACAAATTTAGATAAGAGTAATTACATTACAGAGATTGGTAGAGTTATAGGGACCGGGGTCGAAATCTCGGTAATGTGTCTTTATTAAAATGTTTATCAGATAAAATGTCAACATAATTATATAATATATGTTTCTTTAATTAATAAATATATACAGTAATACCCCGTACTTACGCGACAGGTGGAACAGAGCAATAACCATGTAAGTTGAATTCGCGTAGGTCGGGGTATAATTTTACATACAATCACAAGGGAATCTTGTTTAATTGGGACCAAAGACTAAAAAAACTAATAATTTAGAAGAAAATGAGTATGTATTTAAATGTTAAATATATAATACAACAAAAATTATATTATATACATATATATTGGAAAGAAGTAAGAAAAAAAGAAGTTATTTTTAACATAGAAGGCTTTATAAAATCTAGTCAATTTGTTTGAAGAATTGAAGATTTTTTCTTCTCACGCAGAATTTCCTCGTAACTCGCTAATTTTTTTGATTTGTAGCAAAAATACGCTCATCCTTGGAGTCTATGTTTTCCCAAAATTTCTAAGCCTTGCTCAATTAAACTAGGACCTTTTATCAAGTTTCCAACCATCATTTCATCTTCTACGTTATCTGGGTCTAAAGAATCTGTGTTTTAAGGTCTTGCTCTTGCTCACGCATTTCTATGAGCTCATCAATTAATTGTCAGCTCCTGGTTGTGTAAATCTGGCAGTTCTTGAATATCATCATTATCAACTTCTAAATTTAGTTGTCTGGCAAAACCGACTACTTCTTCAATCACATCAGCAATTTCATCAGACTCTGGCTCTGATTACGCTTGAGTTTCAGTGGCGAAAAAAATAGACACACCTTTTTCCAAACTCCATTCAAAGTTTTTTTTTGAAATTTCATTCTAAGATTGTCCATTGTTTCTTAAAGTATTTAAAACATTGAATTGTTTCAAAAAATCTTATACAGAGAGCTTGTTGATCTGTCTCATGGCTTCATGCAGATGCGCAAATGATCTTCATGTGTAATGAGCTTTAAGTGTTTTGAAGACTCCCTAATCCATAGGTTGAAGGAAATTATTTGTGTTTGGTGGCAAAAACATCACTTTTACACGTGTGTCAAAATTAGTTAAACTATTAGAAGGGTGGCCAGGTGCATCGTCAATTAATAGGAATTATTTTAATAGGATTTTTTTAGACTGACAGTAACTTTCGTTTCGAGGTATGAGATGATGACCAAACCAGTCCTCAAAAAAAGCAGTCACCAAAGCTTTCCGATTCGACTTCCAAATCACGGGCAAGCTAGCTTTAGAAATATTTTTTTTTGCCCTTGGGTCTTCTGAGCGATAGACTATGAGAGATTGCAACTTACAGTCAACCGCTGTATTTGCGCCAAATGTCACTGTCAATCGGTCTTTGGCGGAAACCTGAAAATATTTTCTCTCCATGAGGTATAAAAGTTCTCATAAGCATTTTCTTCGAGAACAGACTAGTTTCTGCGTAGCTTGGACAGCATGATTTAAAACCGCGTAATTTGGGAATCACGTAAGACAGGGTAGCGTAAGTCGAGGTATTACTGTATATAATATTTTTTGTTATTCCAAACAAAGGAATTATATGAAGACAGAAAATCTTAAGACTAAAGAAAAAACTTTTTCAGTTAACAAATATAGAGTTTAATTAAAAGTACCGTTCTTTATGTTTAACAATGAATAAAATCAGAGATTTAACAGTAAGTTTTGTTTACTTTAGTTTTATTCAACTGGCTAACTAGATTTTGATAATGTTGACAATGAATTTTGTCAAAAAGCTAAAAACAAGCTTGGTTAAAAATTCTTTTTTATGAAATATTTGTAATAATAAATATACAAGAAAACTTTCACAAATCATATTTTATTTCACAATTTTATTTATTTATTTATATGAATTTTTTGTGTGGATGGTGATTGGTAATACTTTTACATTTGAACTTAATAAAAATAACTACCGACAGAGTTTATACCTATAATTGAAGTCATTTTTAAAAACATTTCATCTTCAGATACTAATGAAAATATTATAAAACTAAACATACAAAAATTAATGTAGTAAATTTGCAAGCTGTAATTATTTTTGTTATGAGTTTGAAGGAAAACACGTGTGGCATCTTTCAATGGTACCAATCATATAGGACCAGAAATAATGATTATTAAAAATTTTATAGTGATAGGTATATTTTAAATAGTGCAATATTTCTTATATTTGAGCATATTTTGTTTTTGTACGAGTTGAAATCTTTTTTAGAATTGGTATGTAATTTTGGAGTTTTATGTTTAATTTTAATCAACTCTAATGTTAAATTAATTACGTTGGTTTTCTAAGGTTTAATTTTGCATTTTAGTTTATCATATTAATATCTAGATGTAAAAAATTAATATTGCCAAAATAATAATTTTTTCATTATTTGTTTTTCTAATGTTGATAGCAAACAAATATAGAAATACATTTAGACATCAAGAGCAAGTAAAAGACTTGGAAGAAGAATGTTCTGACTTTGAGCAAGGTATAGTTGGTGAAAAAGTTTGAAGTATTATTAGACATAGGCAAGTGTACTTTTAGTTTTTTAATTTATGAAATCAGAAATCAAATAAATAATTTCATCATTTCATGAAATCATATATACAAAACAGTAATACAAATGTCAAAGTTATTTAATTTACTCCTATCTTCTGTCATATAAATCTAGTTTAAAAATGTGAATTATATATACAGTATATAACAGGTCGAAGAACCGATGAGAGTTGTAAGGCTGGAAGTTAAAGTGAGGGGGAAAAGGGAAACAGTTTTTTGCGCATATAAAGGAGAACAAGCAGAATTAGGGAAGTGAAAAAAAAAAAAAATTAATAGTTGCCGGACGATGTAAAGGCAGTTTTTAGATAGAACTTATGGCCCGGGGGCCAAGATGGTGACCTCAAAAATCTTCTATAATCTACTTATAAGTTCAGTCATAAGTCGTTAAAACAGTGTTTGGTATTTCAAAATTAACTCATGTAAATACGTTATTAATGACTTAAAACTGTTCATGCTATCTAAGTACTCAAAAAAGCCAGAAGATGTACAATAAACAAGAAATAGGTCTGGGAATCAAGGAATGAGGAAGAAGACAGTGGGAATTATTCACAAGTCGTTTTAATGTCAAATTTATTCATATGTAAAAAATTTTTTTATGTGCAAGCTACTTTTAATTTCACACAGTAAGCAATTTAAAAAAAATAATATAAAGCAACTTTTGGTGGATAAATTATATCTAAAATTGTTTAAATAAGTTTAATTTCAAAGAAACTGTCTATAGTAAAATTAATTTAAATTATTGAATTAGTTTTTACCAAAAGCTAAGTCATATTCTATGACACAAATTTATAAAAGCATAAAGAATACAGTTAAAGCATAAAGAATACTTTTAAATTTAGCTGAGTATTTTATGAAATAGTAGAGAACAATTTGAAATTTATTTCACAGACAAGCATTAAAATAAGTAATTATATAAATAAATATTGCATATTTGACATATAACTTAATAAGAATATACAAAGTTAAGACCAATTTTATCCAAACTTGCTATGAAGTTAACAGTAGGTGGGAGTTTCGTTAATAATACTTCATTCTCTTATGCTGATGAGATGATTTGCAAACTACATTTCTATTTGACTTTTTTATTGGATACGTCGGTCTTACAATTGTATCAAAAGGTTATTTGACATAAAATAAAGATCTTTAATTTCTTTACTGCAATATATTTTTCTATGTATATTGAAATTACATGCATAGTATATGTACAAGTATATTGAAAGTATGTAAAGTATGTTTTATACATAAAAAGTACATACATCACACAAAACATATATTTCTATGCTATGCTTTACTGGTTCCTTTGCCGTGTATTGAATAAAACTGTAACTCTCTCTGAATGCAATCAGCATTTTGTCAGTGGTTACAAACTTGCCAAGAGTGGTAAGTTTCGGCCTTTTGGCAGTTTCTATAATGGTCAATAAGAAATTCCTTAAAAGGCATTAATATGTTAGTTTTTATTCTATCACTTCTTGTTTTTACATTACCAAATAGAATAAACCTCCTAATAAATCTAAAATTAATTTTACTGAAGTAGGCTTAGAGGATTATGAGTCCTGTTTCATTTGCAGTGAAAAATTTAGACAAATTTGTACAGTTTCCTCATTTTAACACAATCAAAAACAAAATTCCATTATTTCTGATTTATCGGTAATTTCATAATCTCTTTCATGAATATGGGAAGTTACTTTTTTCATATCTATGAAAATATTGGTATTTTTACAATACTGTCAATAATATTTGGTTTCATGCCCAAAATATATTACGTAAAATTGTTCAACGATTAAAAATGTACCGCTGACCAGATCCGCAATATTTCTGATAGTTATTCTGCAATCTTGGAGAATCGTATCTTCACTTTTTGAATGTTAACATTGGTTATTAATGGCCTATTGCATACAGGCCGGTCGATATAGATGATACAATGTAGATGATGTACAAGATCTTGTCGACATTTTGAATGTGGCACCACACTTCATATCATTTTTCACACAAAGTTTAAATAATTTGATCCTTTTTTCCTGTAAGTAACAAATCACCAAATGTAGCCAAGCCAGTGTATTTTATATATATATGAAGTTAATATATTACTATTGTAAGTAATTTTATCCACCATTAAGTGCAATAATTTTACCTTGAGTGATGAGGCACCTTTCGGTCACTTGACCATTGTCGAATCACTGATGTTTTTCTGTTGATTCGACAATGGTCAAGTGACCGAAAGGTGCCTCATCACTCAAGGTAAAATTATTGCACTTAATGGTGGATAAAATTACTTACAATAGTAATATATTAACTTCATAAACTCAGTGCAACGGAAAAACAATGGATAACGTTAAATATCAAGAATATATATATATACATATATATATATAAATATATATATATATATATATATATATATATATATATATATATATATATATTATTTTATGTACGTGTATAATTTTTCCTCGTGTATTCAACGTGTTTTTTTTTTTTGCCAAACAGAGTACCGAATTTGCTACTCGGTCAGCACCGAACCGTAGAGTGTAAAACGCAAGTGCTTATTTATAATACACATACATATATATTCAAGACAAAAAACCTACATTGAAATTAGCTGAAAATGCAAACATATTTTAAGAAAATAAGAGAACAACAACCAGTTACAAATTTTGACCATTGGATTTACAATCCCTATGAAATTCCAAAATGTACATTATTTTTTCATCAAACCTCAAATACAGTAGAGAGTTGATTGCACAAACTAATTGGAAAAGGAGGTTGTTTGGACAATCAAATTGTTTGGATAATCAAACATATTTATTGTTATTACACTTTTGCTATTACTTGTCACCAGACTTTTTGTTATTTAAAAGTTGTTAAATTGTTAACTTATACTTGGAGGAAACGTTTTCGTTTTACGACTTCTTCAGCCTCGTATTTTTGCTGCTAGGAATACTGCAGTTGTGCTTCCTTGGAACCATTATTTTGAAAGTTAGAAATGATGTGATCGAAGAGTATGTGTGATCTGTGCCGTGTTTGTTCATTTAAGATTTCATTTTTATGTGTGTTGATATGTCTATATATTTCATACTGTTCTAGTGTGTTTAATTTATGGCCTTTGTTGCATGTGCGGAGGATGCTCATGTTATTTTCCATACTTCTGCATGAGTGTTTAGTGTCCATGAGGTGATTTGCGAAGGCGGATTCAATAGTAGTGTGCAGTAAGCTTTTGTATTCTTTATATCTTTCGGCAAAAGATCTGCCTGTTTGTCCAATATAGAACCTATTGCAGTTGTTGCATTTTAGTTTGTATACTCCTGGGTTATTGTATGTGTTGGTATTGTTATTAATGCTGTGTCTGATAGCCGTTTGGTTTTTATTTGTTGTTCTGTAAGCTACATTGTATCCTGCATTTTTGAATTGGTGTGCTATTTTATTTGTGAGTTTGTTTATGTATGTGAGGGTGACGCATGTGAGGGTACTAACAAATTCTGCTATATAATTACATAGACCTATGTATAATAAGGTGTAAGGCAATAGCACTGTAAGAGTTTTTCTAAAGTATACATTAATTTTTGAAAAAAAGCTAATATAGTGCACATACTAGTTATTACATGTATACAGTGCAAGTACTAGAATATTTATGTACAGTTTTACTCCATTGCAAAAAAATAACAAGGAATAATTGTTAAGACATAACTTAAAAAATGTTTGATGCACTAACTTCTGTCTGTATCCTATGTCATGTGCTCAACTATACAAATAATATTTCATCGTATTTTCCATGTTTGGATTATTGACATTCAGATATTCGATGTCTGACTGTATAGCATTTTTATTTTTCTCATCATGCCTGATTTTCATGCTGTTCTATGCTATTTTGAGATTTGTGGCTTTTTGAAGGAGCCTCATGCAGAAATTTATTCTCTAAATTCCTGGACTAGCTAGCCTTTATTAAAGACTACATTATAATCGTTTGAGTGAAAAGTTTCAGGACACATTATTGTTTCTCTTTAATATTTTGAAAGAGTTTTTCTAAGTTTCATTATAAATAGATGATTTGCTTTTTATGCAGTGACTATGTAGATGTTTGTACAAAGAATGGTGGTGGATAATATGTAAATAGTGTGCATAGATTTTTTATATTTAAATGTTATATGTAGACTTACTTTGTTATAAAAAGGATTCTCAGGAAGATAAGGATGTTTTGTGAATCTTTAAGCAGTTATTACCAATTGGAAACTGTTGGTTTTCAACTGCTATGGGTTATCATCTCTGATAAAAGACACAAAAAGCTATTTTTTAGGAAAATATGTTATAATTACTTTTCCTTGCTGTTCCAAGTATTATCCGATGATAAGCTATGTTTAAAAAAAACTTTAGTAAGTTTAATAATTTAAAACGTTGTTTCAGCAAAAAGTTCTGTTTAATGAGTTTGGCATGTCTCCAATAAGACACAAGCAATGATTGTGAATAAATAAATATATAAAGATAACAGAATAATATTTGAAATATCTCAACTATTTTATTATTATTTTTAATAAGGGAAACTTATTTGTTTCATTTCTCTCGTATTTTGTGAAATATGGAATGTTTAAATACAAATTGTGTTTGTATAATATAAACATAAACATAAGACCCTATGAAATTTTTATTGAAATTTATCTCTTAAGTATTATGCAATTTTATTCCTATTTTGTTTCAGTTGCTGAGACATCTTTGCTTCTATCTTAAAAAGAATATATATGTATTTGTTGAATAAACTTTATATACTTTTAAAATTTGCTGTGTTTAATTCAGTGTTATTTAAATCCAAATTTGGTTTATAAAAATAACTTAGTATATTGTTGTGGTCATTCTTGTAACTGTTTTCATATATATGTGTATATGACAGTATTTAGTTCTATCTCCAAGAAATTTATGTGCTACTTCTATTTTTTTTTCATTAAAAAAGGAAAGCTGAAAATAGGTGCATTTACAATAATGAAATTTATGGAAACCAATACCTCAATGAATAGAACATTTATTTAAAAGTACAACATTGAAAACATTAAAACTACATTTATTTATAAGACACTTATTTGTATGATATATATAAATTACACACATAACATTTATACATTATAAAATTGATTTTTTAAAGCTTTATTTTGAGGTTGTTTTCTTAAGTGATCCTGAAGAGCTATTGTCAATGACTATAACCTCAGTGTGGCTCTTTGTTATTGATTCTTTGCCAGAAGAGTTGTACAGGTCCTGTAAAATAACATTGTTTAAAATGTTAACCTATATAATTGGCATGCCATATATAAATACTGATTATAATTTTTATATTAGTTCCAAACTTAGTAATAACACAAGTTACACAAATTTAAGTGTTACTCTAATAATAATTGCCAATTACATTAAAAAATCTTTTGTTTATATTCCTTGTTTTCAAAAAAAAATTTAATATTTAATTTGTATATGGTCACCAGTTTAGCTTAGCTCTTGTTATTAACTTCAATAGATACTTTTTATATTACTAAAATAAAAACACAAAATAACGGCATTTTTTTTTGTTTATTTTAAAACACAAATTTGTAGTAATATTTAATTAAATAACAAATTAAGTTTCAATATTATTCCTCTACTCAAGGTCAAACATGTGTAGGCCCTACCCAATAATTATTCCCCACCACAAAATGCATATTAAGTATTCATCCCACTTACAATCTATTAAATTATTAATTTACTACTATAGTATGCTATGTGATGTGACTTCGAACATAATTGTATACATGTGTTGTAAATATTTAATAGTCTGCATTGAAAAATAATTTTACTTTATACATGCAGTGTTAAAAGTGTGTTTCTTAAAGGCATATTTGTTATTTCTATAAACTTTTGACACTGCCGCTACAGGCGGAACACTCGTCATATTTATATAATTATGCTGGTAATAAAACTTATTTCATATTTAAACACTATTTATTACTTCACATCTTTCTTAAAACAAAACTCTAAACAAAGAACTGAGAAAAACCTAAAACAATTACAAATCATCTGTTAATTTATATAATGTTCTTTTTCTTTTTTTTTTCATAGAGGATTGTCATAGAGTATTATATTATTGCATTCACAACATACTCCCACCTTTTGAGTTATGGTTTAACTCAAAACATTAAAAAATAGTATATTGTTAAAAGATTAATCAACAAATTTTTGTGGAAGCTTAATTTGTCTGCCACTTCTTGAATATGTCACAATTTTATTTTCTTTTGTCACATTATCTTCTTCCAGGTGTAGTTCACGTTCATTGGTTTTTGTCACTTTTGGTTTAATCTTTTCTTTTAATTGTTCTTGGATGGTTTCTTCTTGCATTTCAAGAGGATATAGTCTTTGTATTGGTCTCAATAAACTTCCAAAAGCAGTCTTCAATTGCACTAATCTACACACTCCATCTCTACTAATGATAGTCTTTTCTATCAGTCCTATTGGCCAATCAATTCTTTTTTTATTTTCAACTTCAATCAGTACTAATTCTCCAACTTTCAACTGTCTGCCGTTTTTCTTACTTTTTAAAGCTAATTGTCCTAAATACTCAATCCTAAATCTTTTTCGCAATGCTTCTCTCAGGTGTTGTCGATAACGTACTCTCTTGTTAAGACTTTTTGTATTTACATGGTCACAATCTGGAACTCCAATTTCTTTTAAGTCATGTAAAAACATATTTGGAGTAATAGCAGTTAGGTCTGAAGAAGTTTCAGATAAATATGTCAAAGGTCTAGAATTCATGATACTTTCACAATCACATAAGATTGTCTCCATTTCCTCATAATCCAATGACGTTTTGCCCAAGGTTTTGCGTAGCAACTGTTTCATGAGTCGGATGAGTCGCTCCCACCATCCGCCCCACCATGCAGCAGAGGGAGGGTTAAACCTCCAGTCAATTTGTTGGCATGAGCTATATTTTAAGATAGCATTCCAATCTAGAATTTTAAATGCCTTTTCTGTACCTGTGAAATTGGTACCATTGTCACTATATATTATTGATGGTCTTCCTCGCCTTGCAATAAATCTTCTAAGTGTATCTATAAATGCTTCGACAGAAAGAAACTTTACTAACTCCAAATGAACAGCACGGTATACTGCACAAGTGAATATGCAGATCCAAACTTTACTGCCATCTCGTAGAAACAAAGGTCCCGCAAAATCAATTCCAACCACTTCAAATACTGCGGCATCTCGTACTCTACTTTCAGGTAAGGGTGGAGTGATTGTTTCTACATTTTTTGAATTATGTCTCTGACAAGGAATACATTTTTTCAAAGTATTACTTATTGTTTTTCTTCCTCTCAATATCCAATAGTTTTCTCTTAATAAACTTAAGAGACCTTGAACTCCCACATGACATGATCTCTTATGTATTGTAAGAATAAGAATATCTACAATGTCATGTTTTGATGGTAGAACAACAGGAAATTTAAAATTTTCCAAATCCTTTCTTTCTGTTAATTTTGTCTTTAGCCTTATAATACCATCAGCAGCCATAAATGGTGACAATGAAGCCAATTTAGGCTCCCTTATTCCTTCAAATGATTGCTGTTGAACAATTCTAATTATAAAATTGTTAGCTTCAATAATCTCCTTACATGACAAAACTTTACTCACACACTTTTCCTTCTTTGAGGGGTTACAATTATGAATAAATCTCAGCAACCATGCAAAAACACACACAATCTTATCAAAATCATTTGAAAAGTAATAAAACCAATCTTTTGGGTAATTATTACTTAAAAGTGAAGGTGTAGGTCCTTTCTTTTTTTTTCTAAAGAAATTAATTCTTCGTCAGGTTCAGGTTCATTTGATGGCCAGGTATCTTCAGGCAACTTCAACCATGACGGGCCCTCCCACCATCTGGAACTAATCAACCTGGAAACTGAACATCCTCTACTGGGCAAGTCTGCTGGATTCATAGTGCCGGGAATGTGCCGCCAAGATGTTCTGGAAGTGA
Organism: Prosapia bicincta; assembly: GCA_036971475.1. Lineage (NCBI taxonomy): Eukaryota > Metazoa > Arthropoda > Insecta > Hemiptera > Cercopidae > Prosapia > Prosapia bicincta. Next base: position 80,246,972 of record JBAIZL010000001.1, on the reverse strand, counting down.
GGCTGCAGATTTCTTCAACTCTATTTCTAACAAATACTCCCCAGTTTTCTTCTCTTTTAATCCAAGCTATTACTGTAGAAGAGTCACTCCAATAAAAAAATTTAATATTACATTCAAATTTGTTTTCATCTCTTAATTCTTGCACTACTGAAGAACCTAATCTAGCACCTATAGTAGCAGCCATTAGTTCAAGTCTGGGTATTGTCATCTTCTTTACAGGTGCTACACGTGACTTTGCCTGGATTAGCTGTAATTGAATACATGTACTAAGTTCAAAACGCATAAATACTGCTGTTGAGTACGCAAATTTGCTGGCATCACAAAATATGTGAACTGATACAGAAATGATTACGTCATCCACACCTTGTAGCCATCGTGGAATCTTCATCTCTTTTAATTGATCGAGTTCCTGAAACCATATATTGAATCGTTGTTTGATTTCTTCTGGTACTTCTTTGTCCCACCCACAATTATCTTTCCAGCATTCCTGCAATAATAACTTAGGGCATATGGAAATAGGACAAGTGAATCCAATAGGATCGAACAATCTGTGTGCAGTGGACAATATAACACGTTGTGTTACCAAGTTCTCTTCTAAATTTACTATTTTATGAAAACTCACAGAAATTGTGTCTTCTTTCTTGTCCCAGGTGAGACCTAGGACTGAAGCCTCTGTCTTGTCTTCCAGACCAGGTTCAGTATATTCCCATCCTCGCAGCTCAAACTTTCCCAAAGAAAATATTTGTATTGCTTCTGAAATGAACTGTTTCAAATCCCTTTCATTATTTACACCTGTAACACAGTTATCAACATAGAAACTTTTAAACAACTTTTCTATTGTACATTTAGAAAATTGATTGTCTTCAGCACACGGTACTAAATACTTCTGCAGGTGGTAGTTGATGACGGCATTGAGCAAAAATGGACTACTTGAGACTCCAAAAACAACTCTTCTATGTCGGAAAATCTTGAGTGATCCATCTGTGTTTTGCCACAGAAATCTTAGGAAATCTCTGTCCTCTTCATACAAACTTATTTGCAAAAACGCCTTTTTTATGTCAGCGATAACTCCTATTTTATAAAGTCGAAAACGTAAAAGCAAAGCTGGTATTATTTCAATTAAGTTAATACCTATTTCCAAACACTGATTAAGGGAATAGTAACCCTTTTCTTTAGACGAGGCATCAAAAACCGGTCTTACTGCAGTGGTGCTGTTTTCTTTTATCACTGGTCTATGAGGTAAATAGTGACCTTCATCCCATTTGCTTATTGGGATTTCCTCAATAACACCATCTTCCAGCCAATCTGAAAACACATTGTTATATACATTATATAAACTTTCATTTGTTAGCTTTTTCACTGAGTTTTCAAGCCTTTTTTTTGCAAGATTGAAATTTCTTGGAACTTCTGGGTGGTCTTCGGACCAAGGTAATTTGACTTCATAGCGTCCTTCTTCATTTACTCTCACAGTTTCCAAAAATTGTGTTTGAACAGAATGTTCAATTTCTTGTTTGCTTCTGGTCTGTAGTGGGTCTTTTATACCTAAAACATCCATTTCCCACAGCTTGCATATTGAATTACTTTGTACAAACATAGAAAGTGCTGTCATAGAACTAAATTCTTTACTTTCTTGAAATTTTCCTGTCAAAACCCATCCTAAATGAGTTTCAAGGGCTATAATACCACAATCTAGAACCTCTTTTCTTCCAGTTAGAAGTTTCCCATATATGTCAGCCCCAATTAATATCTCAATTGGACTGTCTGCATCCTGAAACAATTTAATACCTCTTTCCATCAGTTCATCAGTCCATCTTCCTGGTTTCAAGGCAGGAACATAAGTACAAATATTTATTTCACTAAGTGCCTTGAAATTACAAGAATATGTTTTATCTATACTTTGTAGTCTGACTTTGTAGCATGCATGATTGCGAGGCTTAGTGACCTCTCCTCCAAACAGGCCATGTAATAATGTTTCTTCACCACAAGTGTCATATTTCATTTTTTCAACAGTCGATTTCCTTATGTATGACCTCTGGGATCCACTGTCAAAAAGTAAACGCACATTGAGTTCTTTTGTGTCACTAACAGCCTTGACAACAAGAGTTTGCATGTAAACCTGATTGCCATTCACATTGGACAAGGAATTCTCAAAATTGGGCTCAGCTTCTTTTTCCTCGCATTTAGGTTTAATGTTAGACCTATTAAAATTATTCTGCAACTTTGAACACATAAGTGGTACATGTTTTCCATTACAAATAATACATTTAACAATAGCTCTGCAATGTTTACTTAAATGTCCTACTTTTGTACAAGAAAAGCAACACCTTTTGCTAGTAAGAATATTCTGCCTTTCTTCTAAAGACATGTCCCTAGCTTTAAAACAGTTTTCACTTAAATGACCACCGTCACAAAACACACACATCGATAACTTCGTCTTATCTGTGCTTACTGTAGACGTATTTGATTTTACATTTACAAGGCCAGCTGCTGTAACATTGCTGGTAGGCCTTCTTGTATTTTTAATATGCTTATCTTTACTTGCAAAGTCTCTTTTATATGAACTCGTAGGATTATCACCTGTTGATACTTTTGTTTTTTGTAAACCAAATCCCTGTTTAGCTAAGTTTATTCTTTCTTCTCCCTCCACTTCAATTTTCAAAAAATTCATTAGGCTATCTAGCCTACTTTTACTTTCTGACGCGGTCTCGTCCTGTTGAGAGTTAGGCCTACTTCTCTGCCAAGCTATTAATAAATCCTCCCTGAGACAAGATTCTACTAATGGGAAGAGCATAGCAGCGTACTTCTCCTTTGTTACACCTAAAGTTTCTAAACACCTTAGTTTTGACTCAATTTGATCATAAAGTGAGGAAATAGTAATTTTACTTTCACTGCTATTTAATGTTATTACAATTTTCAAGATTTCTCTTATGTAAAACTCTACTAACAGGTCATCTTTGGCAAAGCGAGATTTTAAATGTTCAATAGCCTGTTCATAACTACGTCCACATGGGGGAAAACTCTCGACAATTTCCCTAGCCTTAGTATTAGGGATAGTCGCTTGCAGGAGATACTGATACTTGTCATCAGAATCAATACAGGGGTCTTCATGGATTTTCTTAAATTGGCCCCAAAACGGCAACCAATCACTAATATCACCACCAAACTTTTTAAACTCAAGTGTGGGTAACTTAAATTTACGTTTTTCTACATTCACACTAGTATCTGTCTTAGGCCTAGCCTTGTCAATAGCCTGTTCAACTAAATACTCAACTATTTTAAACTTGCCTGAGTATTCATCGGCAGATTCTACCTCATTTTCTAAAACTTCAGTAGATGCATTTTCATTTAGTAAAACTTCAATAATTTCTCGGTCTAAGACCTCCAATTGATTATGTTTTTCACGTAATAGCTCTAAATTAGCTTTTAACAAAATCACATCATCTTCATTTTTTATGGATTCTAATAATGTATTGTGTAAACGTGAAAATCCAGTTCTGAACAATTTTCTTTTCTTTTTCAGAGCATCCATTATAAAATACTTACTAATGGATCATAGATTTTAACTGTAACCAAATTATTATCCTGTCACGGTCGCCATATGTTATTTCTATAAACTTTTGACACTGCCGCTACAGGCGGAACACTCGTCATATTTATATAATTATGCTGGTAATAAAACTTATTTCATATTTAAACACTATTTATTACTTCACATCTTTCTTAAAACAAAACTCTAAACAAAGAACTGAGAAAAACCTAAAACAATTACAAATCATCTGTTAATTTATATAATGTTCTTTTTCTTTTTTTTTTCATAGAGGATTGTCATAGAGTATTATATTATTGCATTCACAACAATATTGTTTACACATGAGGCCTAAAAAGTTATATTTTTATCTGTCAGCAATCTGATTACATAGTTAACTTCCCATACAACCAAAGAACTGGATTCATTTTAATATTCAGAGTTAAATTTTACTATTCTTATGTAAATAATGTTTCTACTTCTAAAGTTAAAGTAATTAATTAGTTACATTTTGGAGTACATTAATACAACCATTGAATTTTATAGTACATACTTCAATAGTCTTCATTAGTTGTGATAGATTACCATTAAGACTAGGGAATTATAAGCCTGATTCTAAAATAATGTTAAGAATCAGTAAGTCTGAAATCTAAGTAGAAAAGTGTGGTTTTAAAAATAAGTGTTTGATGTTAATTGTAGTTGTTTTGAATTTGATTTTTCTGGCTTCATAAATTTGTTATGAAATAATTCAAAAAAATTATATTTAGAAACAAATATCGAAATCTTGTTGCTGTTCATGACGAGCTGGTTGTAAATTACTTATTACACTTTTGCTATTACTTGTGACCAGACTTTTTGTTGTTAAAACTAAACATGTAAACTTACTTGTAACAACAATGTACTTGTAAACACGTACTTGTAAACAACTAAATTGTTGTTAACAATTTTAGTTAACAAAAAGTTTGGTCGCAAGTTATAGCAAAAGTGTAATAAGTAGAAATAAATATTTTGAATATTGTTTATTAAACAATAAAACAATTATTTTGTAAATTTAACCCTTATAATAGATTATTTTAATCCCACTTGTAGTATGTAAACAGTACTGTGAAGGTTATAAATATCTTTACTGTAAGGTGAAGGTTGTAAATATCAGAAAAAAGAAAAAAGTCTTTCATTATAAAGAAAAATTTTTTTTTTTGGATCTTCACTTATTAAATCACTTTCATACGTACCAGAAAAGCTTTTTTAAACTTTGTTGACACTAAACTGTAAACAATTGGGTCAATGAGGGTAGAGAATAGGCTAAGAATTTTAGTAGAGAAGAACAATGCATGCCCAGATGTAGTGCTCAAATATTTGGGGAAGAGAAGACCAGAGATTTGAACCAACTGACATGGAATACTGCAAACGAAGAATTCCAAAATGACTGCAACTAGAATCAAACATAAGAGTCTACAATCATTTCAGTTTCCTTCCAATATTACTTGACCGGAAAAATGTGGTTATAATGAGAAGTTGACTTGATACCTAAAGTCTATTAAAATATTATATGTATAAAAACCTCAGAATCTGAAAAAACTGATTTTAATGAAATTTTGCATATAAGCTTCCTCTTCAAAATTTATAAAATTAAAGTGTGTGCTTTTTCTTTCTAAAGGGTGAAAACTGCCCTTTTTTACCTAAAATTACACCCTTACAACCTTTTTTTTCAACCCTTACAAACTACATTTTACTATATTAAAATTTGCAAAGAAATAGTTTGTTTCAGTTTTAAATTACTTAATAAAGTTTTTTATAGTTAATTAAAATATAATATTCGTGGTAATACTTCTTAATTATTAAGTAGATTCAACCCTTTAAAACCACTCCTTAGAATGAAGTTTATAAAAAAAATGTTTTCCGCAACTTTAAGTTTTTAAATCGTGTATCTATGGTAGATTACACTTATTATGCTACTTACATAATTATTTTCCAATACATTGCATTTTCAACCCTTAAGACTACCAATCATAGGGAAATGTAAACACATGTTTACTATAAATTCTAAAAATTTAATGTATGGAATTAATTGAAATCGCCTCATTATCTTTAATATTATTTCTCAAATATTTTGTTGACAACTCCTAAGAATCACTCTTCCTACAAAATATTATAGAAAACAAATTTTCAGTTGTCTGATATCTTTAATGGTTCATTTTATTTTATCTTACAAAGTATTTTTTTTTAGAATAATATTTCATAGATATTACAATATTCAACCGCTTAGAATCATCCCTTATAGTAAAATTTATATTTTTCATATCTTTAAAATTATAAATAAAAACTATAAGTGGCTAAAAGAATAGATAATAAGTGAGTTATGATATTTTCATCACTCACTTGAAACGTTTTTTTTATCTCCCTTTACCATTTAACCTTATATTAAGTCTTTCACTTTCTTTACCCGAGTTTCAAATTCTACAAAAATTTACATCAGTATCTACTGCAACTGGCTGGTACACTATATATAAACAATATTTTAAAAAATCTTCTTGAAATATTATTTTTTCAATTTACAAAATACATTTAATTTCTACCAATCCTATACAAATTCAATCTTTTATTTCGAACAAACACTATTCATTTAAAAGCAATTTCAAATATAATATCTCTTAAATAAATTTTCCTCTAAATATAAGAATATGATAAAAGATGATGAGTTTACATGTATTTTGATGCTCTGAAATGGTTTAAGTGGAAGGTATTTCTACTTTTTGAAACATTTCACAGAAATATATAAGTGGTTTATTATTGATAACTTTTTAATTATAAAGACATTTACTTGATTCAAAGTTTATTTGGGAAGGAATTTTGTGGACTACAAGATGTGTGAAATTGGACTTTCTTAAAGACTTTGTTTTTGAAAGCCTAAAATTTAAAGGACTCAAATAAAGCACTTCTCACACTCATGCATAAACTTGAATCATTGTCTATACAATAATTAGTTTTTATCATAAAAAAGTTTTGAAAAATAAATAATTTTCAGCAAATAAATGCTACATTTTAGAATTCATATCTCTTTTTCAGAGTAATTTAAAAAAAATAAAATAGGTGTCAAAAATTTTAAAAAATTATTTAATACTAAATAGAATTTTTTTTAAATGTAAGCAGTTCAGAGTGTTTAAAATTTTATAACACATTGTTAGTTCATAAATAAAGCTAATCTTACATAGGTTTTGTGGAAAAGCCATTAATTTAAATTTGTTTTTCCCCAAAAAAACAGATTTTTGTATTGTGTTTTATATAACTCGGTTATTTAAAAAAATCCAAATCACTTTTATCTTAGCTCATCTTAAGGTCATAATAAATACTTCAAAACACTAAGTTTTTATTTTTCTTGAATACATCTAATTTAAAGTATTTAACAATAAAAAAATTCGTTTTGAGTTTAATTCTAATAAACTGTCTCTTTTATCATGCTGTAACTAGAAAATCTCTATTGATTTCCATGATTATTTTGAATTAATTTGGGGTTAATTTTCACCCCCGAGAAACGGTGGCATTCACCCTCAGGTTAAAATCACACATCGGTGCAACATAACCTTTTATTTAACATATTTTCCATATGTATGGCGAATTTTATATCAATCGATGTGGTTCTTTAAAATTCTGAGCAAAACCCATAAAAGAATGAACTAAGTAGGAAGAATAAGCAACATTCAAAGGAAAAATAAAGGTCATAAATGTTAAAGTTGAAAAATAATTTGCTAACTAATTATCTTTAACTTTAATAAATTTTAATTTAAAAAAATCTTTGTTGTAATTATTAAATTAACTTCTAAGGATATCACATGTATTTATACGAAATATTGAGCTTTTGTTAATTTTCATGTATTCTATGTCATGTTTCATATCTATTGTACAGCACAATTAAAGTGATCTAATCAAACTGATTTAAATAAAATGATACGGTAAAAATCTGTGGTTTAAATTAGAACACTGCATTAGTTATTAATCATATGATTTTGCTTCCAAGAACAAAATTTTTGGTGTGGAAACATTTTCTAAGGTTAATGAAACGGATCTCTCAAAATGGACGCCTCATACCTAAAGCCTCGACCGCTTTACACATATTTGTGTCTTAAAAATGGTCATACATTTTTTATTATACTCAGAGTGTATTGTGAACTGTAAATATTCTTGTTTATTCCCCTGAATATGACAATGTGGTTGACGAAATCTAGTTTGGAAACACAGATAGAAAATCTGTGGTATAGTGTTTTTGTGTTGGTGTGGCTGTTTTTTGTTTAAAATTTGCATAAAATTGTAACTCAAGTCAAACTTGAAAGCTTAGTAAAGTGGTTAGTTTTTGTAAGGGGTTATTAAACTGTAAACTATTGCACTGGGTAATAACTATACAGCAGATTTAAAAAGTTATAGCTAATCACGCCATTATGTATATTTCGGTATATATAGAGGTTAGGATGCAGCAAAACTCTCAGAAAATGATGATAACAGGTTGTCGAAATGTAAATCAGGGGGGAAATTAGAAATAGTTTTGTAAACATATTGCTATTTAGTTATTATTTATTGTATTTCTTGTTATTGTAGTTTTTATTGTTGATTGTGTTAATTGAATTCTTTGTTCTATTGTTTTTATTTTATTAAAACTAAAAGCCTACTCGCCAGTTTCCAGCTTTACTATTTGTGTAACAGTAGCCAGTTTATCCTGGATTTGTAAAAGTGTTGGATATTTGCCACTGCAAGGTTTTATTCAGGAGATTCGGGAAACAGTAGCTTTTGTTTCTATTTCTTATTTGAGTTAGTTTAATTTTGTTCTGTATTACGGTTAATATAATTGACTATCAGGTAAATTTGTCAGAAATTCTTATTAAATAAAATAAAAAAATATTCCAATATATTTTTACAATTCACTCTTCAGATAAACTGAGAGTTTATAAGACTTATTTGTTTACTTAACCAGGAGAACTGTTTTAGGCAGTAATCTTTTCATGTTTTATATTTTTATCAGCAAATTTCATAGTGATCTTTATTTTAATGCAATAATATATTTGGCACAGTGACTGTTTTAAAATTTATTTCCTGAACTGTAATTGCAACTCTTAATTTTACGTTTAAATGATATCCTTCCTCTCGCCAAAATAAATTTGGGTATTGCAATCCATTTTTTAATGATAGGTTTCTAAGGAATGAAGAATTGTGTTGTAACAATTAAATTCTTCACCAAATGAAACATCAGCACTTTAATATTATTTTTGCATTGTAGTACTGTGTTTTCATGTTGCCCAACAGATCTTTTGTCTACTGAAACTACAACTTTGTAGTCAAGAGCTGGGATTTGTTCAAGGCCTTTCTGAATTATAAAATTAATTTGTTTGTTGATCAAATAGAAATTTTAATTAACACTAACATATTTTTCATTGTAATGGAATAAACTATTACATTGTTTCTATGGATTGAACAGTTCAAGTAGTTTACAACATTGCCTTGGATTGTTTGACAGTTTCAGACTACTGACTTTAGTAGTACATATTTGAACAGTTTTCAGCCTTGTTTCTTGTTTCTCATCTATTTTAGAAGCTTAAAATGTCTTTATCTTTGGTGATTGACTTGTAGATCAGCCAATCACTTGTCATTAGGTTAGCATAATAGATTTTAAAATAAAATTATTGCTAATAAAAAAAGAACAGAAAAATTCATGTGATAATAAATTATTCCCTATCTAATATTATTTGGCAGTGAAGTTTGTCAATAAGCATCACTGATATCCCACACACAAACTAAAATGCCACTGTTTGTATTTCATTCAATCAGATTCTCCCAAGCGTGGGAACCCTGCACTGAAAACACCAAGTATGGCTAATCTACATGAAATAAAATAATTTGTTGAAACGACTTACATGCCTCCTTTGAAAAATTGTACTAATTCAAAAAATCTTTGCAGGTGACCAAATAGTTGATTAAAGTTTCCTATCAATCAGATGCATGATATGGAAATGCAAACAGGGCAAATAAAAAAAAAAATCATTCTTATAAATAAGTATAATAATTGTACAATATTATTACTGTCCGCCTCTGCATAAAATGAATACTTAGCTATTTATTTGCCTATTTTTTAAAGTTTTTTACAATTTGGGAATTTCACAGAACTATGGTTCTTCATATTGGAGTACGCATATCAACAACTATATTGATAAGTCTACAGTGAGATAGGCCTACCTGTTAACTTGAGGCCCCTTTTTCCTGACACTTTCCTATCACTTGGGTTGTGAATGTGGGAAGTACCTGATGCCTGATACGATTTCCAGATAGACAATCCTATCAGTATATAACATGTTGTTATTGTAATCATAGGTAACAAAATAAACAGAATGACATAGACCTTGTCCGAGAACATAAAAAATACAATGTTGCAGAAAGTGTTTTCTTTGTTTTGGCACAGCTTCAACTGAAAAAAGTCATAGGAATGGAAAATAATTATTAAATGGTTTTTGTTTATAACAAAATATAATAATTTGGTTAGCCTACAGTAGTGAATTAGTTGCTTTAAATATAAAACACAAGCATACTGTATACACACACCACACACACACACACACACACACACACACACACACACACACACACACACACACACACACACACACACACACACACACACACACACACACACACACACACACACACACACACACACAGTCAAACCAAATGCAGATCTAAAATAAAAACACCCTGCTTATTTATTTATCTAAACTTTTTCATGTAACAATATAATAATTGAAAGTCTTAGACACCCCTAATCTGACTGAAAATTCTTGTCTTGGGAAAAGCAAAAAACTTTACTTAAATTTAAATATATATATATATATATATATATATATATATATATATATATATATATATATATATATTTGTAGATTATGCAACACTGTTTTCTTGTATACACTTATCACTTTCACTTTCACCATATAAGTGAAAGTGATATATATATATATATAAACCTTGTTGCTGTTCATGACGAGCTGATTGTTAATTACTTATTACACTTTTGCTATTGCTATAATATTAATTAATTTTTTGCGAATGCAAAGCGTTTATTTCTAAAAAAATGTCAATAAAATAACAAACATTGTAATTCTATACTTAACTGAAATGAAGTAATAACCTAAAAAACTACCATTACTTTCATTACTTTTTCAGAATAGGAAATTCTATTTTGGAATTTCAGTAGAGTCTCAAAATTCCGAGTCCCGATTTTTCGAGTTTCCCTTAAATTCGAGTAATTTCTAATTTAGCCTATTTTATCTGTTTGAAAGAAAATGATAATTTGGGCTTCCAAGAAATGTTTATTGCCATACGGTATGCAAAACAAATGACTAATTTTAAAAATACTCAACTAAGTGAATACGTAAATGCTTACTTGCTGACGCGTTTCAAAACATTCGTTCCTTTTACGAAGCTAACTCTCTACTGGCGGTATCGGTTGGGCGTAAAGGGTCTAACGGGAATGGATTTATGACTGTGGAATGGGGTGGGTCGTTTGAGTTGGTGTCGTATAATAGAAAAGGCTGTTGGCTTCAAAGTGTGAGTGATCATTTAATACGTTTTCTTTATCTGTTGCGTAGTGTTTGTAGATTTTATATTTTTCTAAAGTTGTTAGTTTTTTACTTTGTTTTAATGTGTGTAGGACATTTAAATTAGTGTGTATGTCGGTGTGTGTTGGTGTTTTTTTAGGTGTTTTGCGTAGCTGGATTTAGGGTTTGTTTTTTTTTGGGTAATGTGTTCTTCGAAGCGTGTATAGAATGACCTGCCGGTTTGGCCGATGTACCAAACACCCAACACACACGCACACACCGACATACACACTAATTTAAATGTCCTACACACATTAAAACAAAGTAAAAAACTAACAACTTTAGAAAAATATAAAATCTACAAACACTACCCAACAGATAAAGAAAATGTATTAAATGATCACACACACTTAGAAGCCAACGACCTTTTCTATTATATGCCACACAACCGAAACAATCTACCCCATTCCACAGTCATAAATCCATTCCTGTTAGCCCCTTAACACCTAACCGATGCCGCCAGTAGAGGGTTAGCTTCGTAAAAGGAACGAATGTTTTGAAATGCGCCATCAAGTAAGCAATTACGTATTCACTTAGTTAAGTATTTTTAAAATTAGTTTAATCAGTGAATTCAAGATGATTACATTAAGCAACTTCAAAAGAAATTAGTTGGGCTTCTAAGAAATGTCTATATCAATATAGTATGCAAAGGGTATGAGCCGGACTTCCAAGAAATGTCTATATCAATACGGTTTGCAAAGGATAAGACTTCCACGAAAATGTTCATATAAAGTTCTACACACGTATTTTGTGCATTCTCAATTATAGTATTCGGGTTTATTAATTCTCCTGTTTTTTTGTAATGCACAGAAAACGTAATTCCGTGTAATCCGAGTTTTCGGTAATCCAAGAGGGCTTCGGTCTCATCCACCTCGAATTATCGAGACTCTACTGTAATTTGAGGGTTAGATACTTTGTGGTAGTATAGTAATACTTACCTTTAAGAGATGATAAGCTATTAAATATAAAAAGGAGAAAATCCAAATAGCAGTAATAATTTTAATCGTCCTGGACTGTGTATTCAAATAGCGCGTCTTTAACGGATAACAGATGGCGATGAATCGGTTGATGGATAGAGCCGCTACAGTCAAATTTGCGTCGACAGATGTAATGGCGTCATGAAAGTTCCAGATGACCTCACGCAGCTCAGGCGTAACTCTGGAAAATGTCAGGTAAATTATATTTTTGTACACAGCGTTTGTCTTTCCCAGGAGTCTGTTAATAACTGAAAGGAACAAGGAAAAAATACTTTGTAGAGGGATTGTTTCATTGTAATATGCAACGAAATCACGTATACTATTTCTTTCGATAAAAAAACTTGAATAATAAAATATCCATGGGCGCCCATGTTTATTTTTATAGGGGGGGGGCAAATCAGATACCTGGGGGGATGGGATTCCCTCCATGAAAAGGAGGGTCTGGGGAAATTTTGAAAAATTAGGGTTAAAATGGTGAGTTTTAAGGCACTTTAGAAAATTCAAAACTTCTAATTTTTACAGGCTTTTTTGTATCGATTAATTTATTTTTTTATAGAATGAGTGAATCTTTATTCCTTAAAATACTAAAAAATATAATTAAAAGCTTTTTTTTCTTGCGTCATTTCATTTATTATAGGATAGGATAGTAACCGACAAATTATTTTGAGGTTGGAAGTTTTTTAAACATAGGCTATTATTTCAGTTTTATAAGTGGCGTTTTTTTTTTAAATTTTAACCGAGGCATGACAGTCGAGTATCTGATTTTATTGAAATATCTCATTAGGTTCAGGGTGTCTGCGTGTTTCAGGAGGAACTTCTCATATAACGCTAAAAATGAGAAAAAATGCTTCGTTAGTTAGTTACGACTAGCGAAAGATTTCACCACCAATTCAGTTACCCATGTGAAATAAATCAATAAATGTGTAGGCCCTACTTAAGTAAGCAGATTCAAATTTTATCCTCCTTGGGCTTTTTCTACTAATTTGAGCAATTAGGGGTAGTGGTCAACCTTGAAAATGAATTTTTAGAGGGTCGAAATATTAAACAATTACAATTAGAGCATCAGACAATTATTATTTTTAATTCATCTGAACCAAATTTCACTCTTTTTACGCTTTTTTATAGATTTTGACAATAAGGGGTAGTTTTCACGCTTAAAAAATAAAAAGCGCCCATCGGCACTATATAGATTTTGAAGTTCAGGGTAAGTTGACCTTAATCCCAAATTTGTATGCAAATCGGTCTTTTCCGAAAAATTTGCGAAGTTTTTTCCTATTTTAAGCTTTGTTTCCTGGACTAATAATAAAGATAAATCAAATTAAAACGTCAATTTCTACAATTCAATTAAAGGTAATGTAACACAGGCTGTAACATATAATAAACTGTTAACAATAAGTTAACCAATACAATACTACAATGTCGAACGCAGATGACATGCAACAGAGAAGAAATGCAGCGTCAGTCGGAAGGGCCTAGGTTATCCTTCCTGTCACGTTTTCCTTATCATTGGGATAGCTGGTTCGCTGTGTCAGCGTCTAGGATATTAGTCGTGTCGTCGTGTCCTGTTTAGCTGTTTTCCTTTAATTGACGCAACCATTAACTGGTCCACATTGACATAATCACATAACATGGATATTCGATAGTTACTGACTTTAAAACCTACTTCGTTCAGTCAAGGTGTTAATATAGGAGAATCGCATAAATATACTATTTATATTGTTAATACTGTGAACATTTATTATAATTAAAATATAGTTCTTCCACATCAGCTGAAAATAAAAAAAGAAATATTTGTACGAAAGTCTTGATAATTTTAATTTGTATTTCTGGGAGCTAGGGGGGGGGCTACGGCCCCTCCCTGCCCGTGTGTATGGGCGCCCATGAAAATATCCCCAATGTTAGTATATGGATGCTGAAATGAATTGATAAAATCTAAAAAGTAACAAATTCGCTCTGAGCCACTGATTGGTTTTTATTCCACCATTTATAATAACAACCGACTCTACACTTAAACTTATAATTACTGGCCCAGTTAAGTTACTCATTTTTAAAGGCTGAATTGTCATGGAAGCTGAAATTGCAGTTAGCAACTGGTGGGGCTCTTAGTGGCCAGACTAATTTTGATCTTTTCCATCACTGAAAGTATACAAAATATCTGACATGTTTAATATTGGTGGTAGTGTTTGATTTTGACTAGGAACTTATTTGAGTCTTGCCACTCAGTCTTAGTGAATTTATACCGTTTTCAATGATTCTTTAATATCATTTTAATTCTGTATCGTAGAAGAAGTTCTGCATTTTTTTGAGAAAATACGAAAAGCTTAATATTATCATTCAGAAAGTAATATAGTTCTAAATTCTGATTGTTGACTGTAGTCAACAAATGTTATTATTGAATTCCCAAAAAAAATTTATTGAAATTTTCACAAAAACTGTAGCTACGTCAATAATTATTTCAATTTATGTTTATTTAACTATATCTATAAATATTATTTTAAAAAGTAGTTATAGGATATTTCATAATAATATACTCGTGAAAATACAAGTCTCTTGGAATTAAATATTTCATCGGAATAAACGCCTGATATACCGCAACCTGCACAGTTATTCTCGATAAACGTTGCTTCTCTGATCCAGTTGAAGTGCGTTTGGTTGGTTGCAGTTGAAACTACCTTCATTGATACCTCGGTCATTTGATAGCTACTATAACATAGCCATATTTTGGCTAATATTATACCAACAAAAATTGTAATTTACCATTATACCTACACATCTAGGATCCAAATTACGGCAAATACAAGCCAAGTAATGCTGCTCAGAATGTCGGCCAAAGCTAAGCTGAACAGGTAATAGTTGACAGATGTGCGCAAGTCCTTGGTGCGAGCGATGACGTAGCATATAGTAGCGTTGCCGAGCACCCCTATGAACAGGATTATTAAGGACACCCACAGGCAGTACCAGACAAACGCTGCGAGAAGTTTGTCTAGAGTCCCTCCTTCAACGCTACTCTCGGATTTTCTGAAACATAAATGTGAGTTGTCATGACTTGAAAATTATGAATATTATTAATATTCACGAGTATTCAATAGTAATAATGGTAATAATAATTTATTATGCTTTTGATTATTTTAATGATTTATTATTATTTGTTTAATATTATTTATGCAAATAAACAAAATATAATTTTTTAATGTTTTTAGATGAGAATTAGATTTCGTTACTTGTAGATCCATAAGTATATAGCCCTAACTACTTCACTCAATGAGAACTCTGTGGGAGGGCACAATCGTTAAACAGTTCATCAGAATCAATCTGCACACAGGGTGCAACCTTTATAGTTTGATTTAAAACAGAATAGGATTCTACGTAGGAGAAATTGGTCACAGGGAGTGGGGGATACCGCCATATGAGCGAATAGGAAGTTCACATGTTGCTGCTTGGGTGAGCCTTGTAGCCAATTCGACGTTAAACTTCCGTTCGTCGCTCAGTTTCATCGTAGCTGTGGTGGAGTAATTTACTAGTGCTGCAGCTTGCTCCGTTCTGCCGCTGGCGATGGCAAGTTGAGAGTCACTGCGTTCGAACTGACAACACCGCATCCCTATCCTGCCCCAGACCCAATCTTATTCTACTTTAAATCAAAGTATAGCAGATCTCGAAATTGGTTGTTTGTGAGTCTGTTGCGGTGAGTGATTTTATAAATTTCATTGGTGAAAAGATGGACTCACAAAGGTATCTGTCTCCAAACATTGAAACTATTTTCCTACCGAAGTCACGTAGCTTGGGATATTTATCCTCATGCACTTGACACCAGATCCCCAGTTTGTTTAAAAAAATGGGTCGCTTTGCAAGTCACATAGCTCTTACTGGGGCTAAGAGCCTTGTTCAACCTATATCCTGTAACCAATTTCAGCCTATATTTCTATGTTTTACATTTATTAATAAATCAATAATCGAATGTCTTAACATTCGTCTGGGGCAGTATAAAACCAGGCCGCGGGCCGCTAGTTAGCCATCCCAGATTTAGCCCATTCTAACCTTACATATTACCATCTTAAATGTATTTATAGCTATTCTTTTGTGGAAACTCTTGTAGTTGTTTACGGTATGAATTATGGAACACTAAAACGCAAACATGTTAGGATTCGTTACACTATGTGAAAGGAGAATCTTGACTCTCAACGATAAAATATTGTATAAAGAAGGAATTCTTTAGTCGTCTCTTTGACATTTCAGATTTAAGTACAAAAGTTTGCTAACAATGTACATTAGTAGGCGCCTGTATACATTCCGTGTCAGCAAATAGGGCCTACACTTAGAACGTAGGCTTTTGACTTTTATAGAGAAAACTCTTTCCAATTCTCTGTGATGAACATGTATTTAAGTTTACAGAAGCAACATTTACACAAAACAGCGTTTTTGGAGGACTTTTAGCTAAATAACTATTGCTGTAAAGAACAACTACTGGGTACGTCTTGAAACCATCCGAAAGCGCGTTCTACGCGGAATAAAGTGATATATGTTAGCTTCTTGCCTAGGTTCCACTACATTTGTAAACAAACATTAGGAATTTTTATATTATATATATATATATATATATATATATATATATATATATATATATATATATATATATATATATATATATATATATAGCTTTTCGTTGATAGGTAGTACCAACATCATGGGGAATCTATTGACTTTAAATAATTCTTGTATTTGAATAACCTTAGTTGTTTTTTATTATTAAACAAGAAAACATATTTGGTATATATATATTTATTTATTTACAAACACACCCATATATATATATATATATATATATATATATATATATATACATATGTATTTACACATATATATATATATATATATATATATATATATATATTTATTTATTTACACACACACACACACACATATATATATATATTGATGATGTTTATATATTACTATTGTAAATATTTTTATCCACCACTAAGTGCAATAATTTTACCTTGTGTGATGAGGCACCTTTCGGTAATTTGACCATTCTCACAGTGATATATATATATATATATATATATATATATATATATATATATATATATATATATATATAAAGGAGTCACAACCGCTCTACAGTCTTTTTAAATGCCAAAACACTGAGGATAATATCATAAAAAAGGATAATAATTAAAATTTAATTGTAACTCACCGGGAGAACGTGTACAACCAACTCATTCTGCTTTCAGGATGACAATGAAAATTGCTACTATTTAGGCGTGACCCACCCTTAAGATACGGTACACTTATGTTGTTAAATAATTAAACGGAATTGATTCAGCCAAACCCCACATAACGCTATCTCACGCACTGCCATGTGTATAACTACTCTACAATATTATAAATAATACATATGTTGATTTTTTAGTCATCGTATTTCAAATTAGGTTGTAACGAGATCCAGATTGCTTAACTGAACTGTTCGTAAAATATTTTTTATTTGGGTAACTTTCGTTACATGCTTTATATTTAGTTTTTTTTGAGCAACTTGTTTTATTTGAACCAAGTAACCTTTAAGTGGTGGGCAAATTAAAGGAGAAGGAATTTGGAATTTCTAGATCCATTGGCTTAACATGTGGACCATATTAGCGCTTAAAAAGCAGAACTTCCTTTAAAAGGGGGTTGTATGTATGATAATTGATGGCAGAAACTAAAAATCGACCTAAGAACAACAAATTTTCGTTTATTTTTTTTAAACTTCACATCGATCATGTGTCTAATATGTAATGGTAGGCTGGGATATTTTGTAATTTTCAAAATGTATAATGTAAATGAAAATGTTTAATTACTTGAAAATTATTACAAAAATCTTAGTATGAATATATAGTAAGCATATATAACCGTAGTATAAAAATAGTATGATTACTATATATATATATATATATATATATATATATATATATATATATATATATATATATATATATATATAAATGTACAATGTTTGAATTCTTTAAAGGCTTGTTTTTAGTACCAACAAGCCTTATTTACAAGTTAAAACAGAGTTCATATAAAGATTCTATTGACCAACACGTACCGGACACTAAATGCTATGTTATGCAAAAATTGTTCAGATTACACATAAACCTATAGTTCTACATACGGTGATTATATTTTTACAGTTGAAATCGGGACAACCAACTTTTTTGGATGTAATAGAAACACTTTAAACCACAAAATTTCAAAAGCAATAGGTTTATTAGAATTGTAATATCATATGTTATAATATAAATATACTTAAAATGATCTATTTCTGTTCCTTAACAAAATTTCTAACAGTTAAATAAATAAATAGTTTTTTAAATAAATAAAACCTCTAAACCACAAATAACATTTTATTTAAACCTTATGTACATTTCGATTGCCCAGCAATCATCTTCAGAGGTATTAAAAAATACAACTAACTTTAAACAACATAATACAACAAATATATAGGCTTAAACCGGCAACTACTTCGCCACGCCCCTTATTTAAAAAACTAGTACGACCAATCACGTTGCAGTAAATTCCCCCTCTACAACTTGGTCCGGTCTTCCCCCTCTCGTGGTGAAGAGTTGCCGTTACAACTTTTTATATCCGCTAATAGTTGTAACGGCAACTCTTCACCACGAGAGGGGGAAGACCGGACCAAGTTGTAGAGGGGGAATTTACTGATAAACATTACGCCACAGTTGCTTCATATAGTTATAAAAATATGTTTCTACCAATTGCAATAAATCTAATCCAATATAAGTTATAACAGTGTTTATCAAATTGTCAACACAATTGAAAAATTAAACAAAAAATAATGCAGCGTCGATACTCTCAATTAAGCTCTAAACTCAATTGTTTCATTATTGAACTGTAAATTTAAAACCTGAATAAAATATCGTTTTTTATTTTTTCTTAAAGTAATAGCAAGCGGGTTTTTTTAAAATTGATTTAACTTAGCAATAATTTTATTTATTTAACTTATTTTATTTAATAGGTTAAAGAGCATAACTAAATTTTTAGTCGTTGGTTTTAGAATAATGGATTTGTACTTTTCTATAAACAATTTACTATTAAAATTTATACTGTAAAATATTTATATACATACTTTTTATATAGCAAGAATTAATATAATGACTAAGAGATTGTCAAATTAACCATTCGTTTGTTCTGGAAATAAACATTTTCATTATTTTCACTTTGAAAGTTCTACATGGAATATTCGAAAATGCAAAATAAAATATTTACACAAAGACAGTTTTCAAAATTAAAGTTATATTCCTTACTTTTTAAGGCATGAGGGAATTTCAACTGAACAATAAAAGAAGAATCCAAGCATAAATTATTAGGCCTATTAATCTAAAAACAGAAAAGTTAAGGACCAATCAAGTTTTCACTTAGAAATCAGAAAACCTGAGTCAATAAAAGAATATGTGCGTAAAACGGCTAAGAATTATTGTTTTAACAATCAAGACTTGCGTGGCTAGTCAATAGATGTAAAAACATTAAAAAAATCAAGTTTACCTGTCAGATTAGAATTTCTATTAATAATTAAAAAAAGAAACTATTTTTCAATAAATTCAACAATTGTAAACATTTTAATGAAATTATAACCTACAAGAATGAAACAAAATTAAAATAGGAGTAAAATAAATAAAACATGGTCCCTAGGCCTGTAACCTTTACTACGAATATTATTCTATACTTTGAAAAATCTTTTGCAAGAATATAGAGGACGAATTGACTACCTTTTATATTTTAAAATACACTTCTAAATTAAAAAATATACATTTTAATTAATCACTTTAACATTATGACATTATTTATGACTATCCGAACTTTAAATTTGTAAAAACTTACTGAGACAGAAGTGTTCGATCGCTATGGGCCGATCTTCGTCAGTGTTTGACAGTAGAAGACACTGATGAAGATCGGCACATAGCGATCGAAAACGTTCAGTCTCAGTAAGTTTTAACAAATTTACAAAATTTAAAGTTCGGATAGTCATAAAGGAATGTTAAAGTGATTAAGTAAGTTACCCCGAACGTAATGAAATACAAAATTCAAGAGCATACTTTTTAACTTTATAAATACTATAATAATGTAAGTATTTAGAAACAAAATATTCGTAAAGTATTCTTTTTTCAATTTTTTAAATAATTTAACTAACTATCGACTTTCGGGACTTCCAAATCTAGGACAAAACATACTCAGACAAAACGTACAAAATGAAGCAAATAAGACTAACCTACTCCTGACATACCCGTGATCATACAGTTACAAATGAATATAACTCATCACCAAGGCATTGTAGAATATCTCTACAGGTTTAGTATTTCTACCAATAAGGATACGGATTGGTTGCGGAGTTCTCAATGCCATGGAGCGTGGTGGGAGAAAATTTCACAAGTTTTATAATCAGTTCATAAGGTTGTAGTGTTAGAAAACACTATACAGGCACTATGGAATGGTTCAAGTTGGTTGTTTTTGGCTGTCTTGTTGCGGCCGCTAATGGTAAGCTATAAAATAAATTTCTCACCGTTCTGTTTGATAAAAAGGTGTTGCTTAGGACATTTCTTTAATTCATTTTGAACAAAAATTAATTTTAGATTCCAGATTTTTGCAATAGTAATATTGTTGACATTTGTGACATCTATTTTATTCAATTTGAAGTTGCTCGATATACCTAACCACTGCCGCCAGTAGAGGGTTGGCTTCGTAAGAGGAACGAATGTTTTGAAACGCGCAAGGAAGTAAGCAATTGTGTGTTCACTTAGTTAAGTACTTTTTAAATATAGTTTATTCAATTTGTTAGTGTAATTGTTTAAATATTATATTGTTTACAACTTTTATAATTTAATTAATAATAATATTGGTGAAAACATTTTATTTTTATTTGCAATTTAAATTATATTAGTTAAATAACTTATTAATTTGGACAGAATTTATTTTACTTGAAATATTTTTCAGTTTTATCGAAAATGCCAGGTAGTGATTAGGGAGTATTTATATACTATGGTGAAAAGAAAAAAAAAAGTAAGACTTTATAAGTGTGAAGAAAAACATATGTGTTTTTGAAATTTAATACATTTCTTTTTCTTATAGAGTGATATATAGGTAAAAAAAAAAAAATGTGCATCGTTTCCATGAAAATAACTAGAGCATCAGCAATGATTGATGTTGAAAATCTATCGAACATATACATGTGTAATACTTACTATTTTGTAACGTTATTGAGTTAGCAAACCTAATAATAATTTGTTTATTATACGGTTTAAATATAATTTATACTACAGTATAATGCAATACTAATTACAAAAATAACTTCTTCCTTCCAAGAAAATAAGTACTTATGAAAGTGACATAAAATTATTTCTATCTCAGTGAAAAATGGTAAAGCGTGTAGGCATATAGGATGTTATGCATGAATGTACTAAGAACCATTGTTTATGAAAGAATGTATGAGTTAGTTACAAGCAAGCTGGAAACTATTTATGTTTAAATATACATCTTTCATCAACATACATAACGCCTTAAAGTAGGCTAGAATGAAGCCGAATTCATTTCATCGTATTACTGTACACGTATTACAAATATTACACACCCAATGTCATAGTCACGCAAAACCAGCATTCGCATGTATCCTTGGCCTACTGTGTGCGTAAAATATTTTCTAAAGCTGCCTTAAGGACTAGGGACGACAGCTCCAATCATCGCTGCCTCAGAGATGGTCTTTCTATTACAACATACCACCCCTAATGTAAAATAGAAAAAAGATCAAATTTAATACATTCACTCTTTCACATACACACACACACAAAAGAAAATATCATACACACTCAGTAAATAGGTTAGGGAACGCGGGAACTACGTGGCATAAAACCAGATATGAAATAATTATGGCGTGACTCGGGTAAAAAAATAAAAAATAAAAAAGTAAAATCCCAAATCAAAGTTTTTTTTTAACCTGTTATTAGCTCAAACATTATTTTAATTGACAATTTTAAGAGCAAATGTCACATTTGTCTAATTTCAAACTGTCATTGAGAAATTTAAACACTATAACTTCAAGATAGTGAAACAGAATTAAAGAATGACAATTCTAGTACAATTAGTGTTTCTCCAAGTTATTGTTTCTATAAAACAAAGCGAGAATGTACTGAGAACTATTAATAAATACCCGTTTACAAGGGCTTTCAACATTTCAAAATACTTGAATTCGCTTGCCTTCATTTGGCAATGTGCCGCATATTTGAGGAACAAACCTTACGAAAACCCACTAGCCTATGTGGATTAGGAACGGCTTATATAAATGACGAATCCGCTGCAAAAGAGGTTCAATATTTTTATGTAGGATTACAGTTCGTGGAAATGGAAATTTAAGTTTTCAAGACGTTGTTATTTCTAACAACTCTTTATTTTGTTTTACTAAAAAATGCTATTTTATACTTAGTTAAATGTGTACCTAAATTTAATGTTCATTGTGCAATATTTACATTTGTAATATATTCAGTTAAAAACACTTCAACATAATATATTAATTTGTTACACTTACTTTTTTCGATTATTGAGGACGGCCGTTTCAGGAGATGTGTCCCATTGTCAACTCAGACCGTATCTAATTTATGTTCCAGTTTTTTAGTAAAAAACTAGTATCTCAAGTGAAGATGGAATCTAATATTATTAAATAATTAATTAAATTAGGAACAAATTTTGTTAACTTGTGTCTAATTTTAATCATAAAAATCGGATTATATAATATTCAATTTTTCAAAATTCTGCCTTGGATATATATGTATATACATTACCTCGTAGTCCCTCAGGCATTTTACGTTCTAATAAAATTCTCTCTTACATAGTGTAATTATTGCAACTTAGATCGGTAAACAAAGTAATTTACAGTTTTAAAACTTACCCAATTTGCCAAAGTTGTCTTGGTTTTATAATTTTA